>CAKNYM010037476.1:0-11107 GCA_932195095.1 Andricus curvator | reverse complement strand
CCTGTCAATCTTTTTCCATCTCCTCTTCTCTATCTCATCCTATACCTTATCCTATACTACATCTATCAACGTCTATCTGTTTCAATCTCCTCTTCTTTATCTCATTGTATCATACGTTTATCAGCGTCTATCTTTTTCTATCTCCTCTTCTCTATCCCATCCTATACCTCATTCTATACTACATCTATCAACGTCTATCTGTATCGATCTCCTCTTCTTTATCAAATTGCATCCTGCGTCCATAAACGTCTATCTTTTTCTATCTCTTTGTTAATCTAAATGCACGTCTATCTTTTTGAATCCTTTCTTCTCTATTTCATCCTATCCTTTATCTATCCACGTCAATATTTTTCTGTCTCTAAATCAATCTAAATTTCCGTCTATCTTTTTCAATCCCCTCTTTCCTATCTCACCGTATCATACATCTATCAACGTTTATCTTTTTCTATCTATTTTTCAATCTAAATTCACGTCTATCTTCTTCAATGCCCTCGTCTCTACCTCATCCTATCCTTTATCTATCCACGACAATATTTTTCTGTCTCTAAATTAATCTAGATTTCCGTCTATCTAATCCCCTCTTTCCTATCTCATCGTATAATACATCTATCAACGTTTATCTTTTTCTATCTATTTTTCAATCTAAATTCACGTCTATCTTCTTGAATGCCCTCTTCTCTACCTCATCCTATCCTTTGTCTATCAACGTCAATATTTTTCTATCTCTCTGTCAATCTATTTATTTGTTAATCTAAATTCACGTCTATCTTTTTCAATCCTTTCTTCTCTATTTCATCCTATCCTTTATCCATCTACGTCAATATTTTTCTGTCTCTAAATTAATCTAAATTCCCGTCTGTCTTTTTCAATCTCCTCTTCTCTATCTCATCCTATACCTTATCTTATACTACATCTATCAACATCTATCTTTTTCTCTGTCTTTGTCAATCTGAGTTTACGTCTATCTTTTTCAATCTCCTCTTCTCTATCTCATCCTATAATACATCTATCTTTTTCTATCTACCCTCTTCCCTATCTCATCGCATCATACACCTATCAATGTCTATCTTTTTCTATCTTTTCTTCAATCTAAATTTACGTCTGTTTTTTCAACCCTCTCTTCTCTATCCTATCCTATCCTTTATCTATCCACGTTAATGGACGCTCCCTTTTTACATAATTAAATAACGCTTTGGGAAATTTCGTAGGTTGTTCACCAGGATTGGAACATTGGGAACCTGTGCATACAAATGGCTACGACGTGTTAGTGCTAAGAGGTCCTATTAGCGGAGGTGTGTCCGATATTAGGCTTCAAAATGGCCAACCGCCATTTCCGATTCCCCAATATAGGCACGGGCACGTTCAGCTTATACTCGATATTCCTCAGAATTTGCAATTTGTTGCGATATTTGATCGTTATGATGATCATTGGATAGCAGTTGCCCCTTTGTCTGCAAATGTCATACCCCTGCAAGAGCTAGAGCACAGGCAAGGAGTTATCCCTCGTCGTCGATTTGAACCTTAATATTTTCCAACACGGAAAAAACTGGGGGTTTGGTAATGTTGTGGATCAAGTAAGAGTTGGTATCCTTTAGAACTGAGACTCCAATAGAACTCTTTTTAATGGTTCCTTTTTAGTTCGTTGATATCCGATAGCTGGCGACATAAAAAAATACCTATGTAGGGATCTTATGTAATGACGAAACGACTAGTGAGTTTCCACTCTGTGTTCCAACAACCTATTTCATGTTCTCTACCTCACATCGCTCACATCGCTTCGAAAGTTTTGAGCAAGGGACCTTGTCTTCAATAAAGTAAATTATTGAGTGGAACTGTTAGTGCTTTATTTCCTAACCATCTCTGGAAATAAGATCATTATTATCATTATCGTGGGCAGTCATATTCCCACACCTACAGTCGGTAAAAGTTGTAAACATAACTAGGGTACTATATTAGACAGGAATATGCAACCGCCATATTGGTTCCTGGACAGGTTGCGAGAAAAAATGCGATAAGCATATCGTGTGTTTTAGTTAAAATGAAGTTTAGAATATAATAAAAATGGTCTGCTGTAGTGCTCCGTTTTGTAAAAACAGAAACGAAGATGGATTTAAACTAAATCGTTTTCCACTAGTACAAAGAGAAAGACTGTCAATATGGATTATAAATTGTAGACGCGACAAATGGTACCGAATTGCAATTCAAAAGTATGCGAAGTAAGAACTCATATTTATCAATAAAACAATATAATTTAAATATCTGGGGTCTGAAGCTTATGGTTATATGTCATTAAATTGCCTGTGAGCATTTTTTTGGTATGTTAAAGGGAAATAAGATCCACAAGAAAGTAAGGTTAGAAACCCGTTTTTCTACAGCACGAGGGGAACCAAGATGGCAGCTTGCATATTCCCATCTAATATATTACCTTAACATAACCAATGTCATTACATCTGTATTATAAATTTGCATTCATTCTGGATTCCTTTTCAGCAAGAGAGTTTCCTTTTTGTCTCACCTCCCTTGAATCCAAAAATCGGTTCTAAAAGAACCCCCAATTTTTTCGGTGAACGACAAAATCCACTGATTCTGAATTTTTATTTACCTGATCGCTAGTTTTTAAATGAAAAAAAATGTATGTGTAGATTCTAATCTTCTTCATTTGGCTATTCTATTTTATTGACAGGGAGTTCAGTAAATTTAAATATCGTCGACTTCATGTATGATCTTTAAAATAAACATAAAACAATGTTTATGTGAAATTGTGTAAGATTCCGGAATAAAAACATAATTTGCTGAACATCACTTTTACTTATAGTGTAATTTAATTAATGCTAGGTTTTTTGAAAAGCGATAGTGAATTTTCACCGGCGTTTTCAATTTAGTTACGGGCCGTGCTCGGAAAAGGTTTTCTGCAGTTTTCCTTTCCCTTGGCCAGAAGCCTAAGCAATTGGGAGCGCTTCAATTAAAAATCCAGCTGCAGATGGGTTTAATATATGTAAATTAAATAGCAAATAAGAATGTACAATTGTTAAATAAAATTATGTTTCTCAATGTAATAGTAATGTCTAATGGTCAATTACCTGCCTGTAAGATTTTAAGCCAACTTGTGTGTAATGTAGGAAATATTTTATATCGCGCTCGCAATTTTAGGGGGATTTAATTTTTTTATGGTATAACTGATTCTTGGAAAATTTTTGAAAACTTTTTTTGGATTGTTGGATCAACAAAAATCTATTCTGTCGAATCTCGAAATCTTTGATCAAACTTTGTAATACATAAATTCATGTTAAAACCTATTTATTTTAGTGAAATAAGAAAAAAAAATTGTTTACGAATATACTTTCTTTATTTTTGGGTTTTACATTTATAGTTGCATTTTTCAATTTTTTTGTTAGTAAAATAGTTTTAATGGTTATAGAAGTTACATTATTTTTTCATTCACCATTTTTCGCATTTTCAGAATTATTTACAGCTTCATCTTCGGTTTGGGATTGTTTAGATTTCAGAATGCCTCCCTTGCGCTTTCGAAGTTTCAAAACTAAAAAAAGAGAAGAGTAGTTTACTGTAGGAATTATTATTATTAATTGGTAATTTTTTTGGGACAAAAAACAGCCGACTCATTTTCAACTAAACAGTAAAATTTTAACAAGAAATTAAAATAAAATTTCTACCATAGAGATAAATTTAAAAAAAGTCAATTTTCTACCGAATAATTAAATGTTTACCCAAAAAATGAATTATTAACGAAAAATATAAGAGTACACTTTTCAACAAAAAATAATTAACTTCCAACCAAAAACCGCTGAATTTTCAAACCAGAAATATGAATTTACTACAAAAAATATGTTTCCACCAAATAGTTCAATTTTCTACTAAAAGAGTTTAATTTTTAACAAAATAGATCAATTTTAAACCAAATAATGATCTATTTATCCAAGAAAGATTAATTTTGAACCAAAAATATAATAGTAGACTTTTCGACAACAACAAAATTAACTTTGAACCAAAAGTAGTTAACACAGCAATATGAATTTTCAACAACTCAATTCAAACAATTAAGAAAAAAATGTTGTCCAGAAAATAGTTGAATTTTCAACCAAATAGATAAATTTTCAACTTAAATGATAAATCTTCAACCAAAAAAAAATAAATTTCTAGCACTTCGGACCAAGCAGTTGATTTTTAAATAAAAAAATATTTATTTTTAGCAAAATTGTGGAATTTTCAACAAAATACTTAAATTAACATATAAATAATACAATTTTTAACAAAAAAGACGAATTTTCAAGAAAATAGTTGAATCTTCAATCAAAACAGACGAATTTTCAACAAAAAACTTAATTTTTAACCAAATAGTTGAATTTTCCACCAAAAAAGTTGAATTGCATACCAAAAAAGATGACTTTTTAACTAAATTGTTCAATAATCAACAAACTAATGAAATTTGCACACAAATTATTTGTGCGCAAATTTTATTGAATCCTCAAAGCAGATTAATTTTTAACAATACGTTTTTTTCAACCAAATAATTGAATTTTCATAAAAAAATTGTAGTAGACTTTTCAAAGAAAAAGGATGAACTTTAAACCAAAAAAAAGTTGCGTTTTCAACCTGAAAATATAAATTTTCAACAATAATATTAATTTTTAACCAAATAGTTAAACATTCTATCAAAAAAGTTGAATTTAAAAAAAAAATACGAATTTTAAACAAAATTATGAATTGTCACACAGAATTATGAATTGTGACACAGAATTATAGATATATTTCTAGCAGATTTCTGAACGAAGAATAATTAACTTTTAACTAAAGCATGAATTTTCTACCCGAAAATATTGATTTTCAATAAAAAGTTTAATTTTCTCCCAAACTGTTAAATTCTCTATCAAATAATTAGATTTTTCAAACCAAAAAAAGTAATATTCGACAAATGGGTTGAATTTTCAAATAAAAAAATAAAATTCTAAACTAAAACCGACTAGTTCGGTTTTCGATTAAAAAAATTAATTATCAGCCAAAAAAAATTTTTCAACAAAATAGATACATTTTTAACCAGATAGATGAATTTTGAACTTAAATGATGTATCTTCAATCAAGGAAATGAATGTTTAAGAAAGTGGTTCCACTTTAACGCAAGCAGTTGAATTTTAAACCAAAAAATAGGAATTCTCAACGAAAAAAATGTAATACTTGATATTTTGACACAAAAAGATTTTAACATCAAATAAAAAATACTTGAATTTAACAAAAAATGATTAATTTTTAACAAGAAAGTTAATTTTCAACCAGATAGTCGAATTTAAAAAAAAAAAGTTTTCATACAAAAAAATGATATTAGACTTTTCAACGAAAAAGAATTAATTTTCAACCAAAAAACAGTGGAATTCTCAACCCCAAAATATGAATCTTCAACAAAAAAGTTCATTTTCAACCAAATATGTAGTTGAATTTTCTATCAAAAAAGTTGAATTTTCAACCAAAAAAAAACGGATTTTAAACAATACAGCTGAATTTTCAACCGAAAAGGATGAACTTTTAACACAATTGTAGAATTTTGAAGAAAATTAATAAATTTTCAAGAAAATAATTAATTTTTTTCTTTAAATAAATTAATTTTCAAGAAAATCATTAAATTTGCAAGAAACTAATTAAATTTTTAAGAAAGTAATTAAATTTTCAAGAAAATAATTAAATGTACAAGAAAATAATTAAATTTTCAAGAAAGAAAATTAAATTTTCAAAAAAATATTTTAATTTTCATTACAATAATTACATTTTCAAGAAAATAATTACATTTTCAAGAAAATAATTACATTTTCAAGAAAATAATTACATTTTCAAGAAAAAAATTACATTTTCAAGAAATTAATTAAATTTACAAGAAAATAATTAAATTTTCAAGAAAGAAAATTAAATTTTCAAGGAAATAATTTAATTTTCATTGAAATAATTAAATTTTCAAGAAAATAATTACTTTTTCAAGAAAATAATTGAATTTTCAAGAGAATAATTAAATTTGAAAAAAAGGAATAAATTTTCAAGAAAATAATTTAATTTTGATTAAAATAATCAAATATTCAAGAAAATAATTGAATTTTCAAGAAAACAATTTAGATTTCAAGAAAATAATATAATTTTCAAGAAAATGATTACTTTTGACCAAAAATAGTTGCAGTTTCTTTTTGGGTTCCATTAATTCAGTTCGCATTTATAGAACAAAGAATAATAGATTAGGTAAACATTGAAGATTAGTTCAATGGGGAAAACCACGTAAATATTTCTAAGTGGGAATCCACGTAAATCTTTTCACGTGGAAATCCGCATAAATATTTTCACGTGAAAATCATCGTAAATATTTTCACGTGGAAATCCGCATAAATATTTTCACGAGAAAATCCTGATAAACATTTCCACGTGGAAATCCACGTAAATATTTTCACGTGGAAATCCACATAAATATTTTCACGTGAAAATCCTGATAAATATTTCCACGTGGAAATTCACGTAAATATTTTCACGTAGAAATCATCGTAAATATTTACGATGATGATCTAGCGAAATATTTAGCTTACAAATTTACGTAAATATTTTCACGTAGAAATCCATGTAAATATTTTCACGTGGAAATCTACGTAAAATTATTTCACGTGGATATTCACATAAATATTCTCACGTGGAATTCTACATAAATATTTTCAGGTGGAAATGCACATAAAGAATTTCAGGTGGAAATCCACGTAAAGATTATCAAGTGGAAATCTACGCAAATATTTTCTAGTGGAAATTTACATAAATATTTTCACGTGGAAATCCATGGAAATATTTTCACGTGGATATTCACATTAGTATTTTCACGTGGAAATACACGTAAATATTTTCACGTGGAAATCCACATAAATATTTAGCGTGAAAATCAACGTAAATATTTTCACGTGTAAATCTACATGAATCTTTTCACGTGCAAATTAACATGAATATTTTCACGTGGAAATCCACGTAAGTATTTGCACTTGAAATGCACATAAAGAATTTCACGTGTGAATCGACGTACATATTTTCACGTAAAAATCACCGTAAATATTTTCACGTAGAAATCCACGTAAATATTTTCACGTGGAAATTCACATAAATATTAGGCGTAAAAATCAACGTAAATATTTTCACGTATAAATCACCGTAAATATTTTCGCGTAGAAATCCACGTAAATATTTTCACGTGGATATAAACGTAAATATTTTCACGTGGAAATCCACGTAAATATTTTCACGTGGAAATCTACGAGCATATTTTGACTTAGGTACTTATTTAAATTACTTTTTTTTCTACCGGAAGTTACATCTTTTTGGCCATCTTGATTGAACTGATCTTGCTTTTGTTTTGCAAACTTTTCTTGAGCAGCAGAAATTTCATCCTCCAAATAGGAATTAATGGGTCCACGGCACCATTTACAGCCACCAAGGCGAGCAATAGTAGATTTGACAGAAGATCTGTGCGTTCCAGATCTTGGAATAGATTTTGTCACAAAAATGTCCTTCACACGGAATTTCAAATCCGGACCGCCTCCGTGTAACACTACGTCAGTCAAAGAAGATGTGAAAGGTGGTTTCCGTTGATTATATCTGGTGTCAGAATCGGGTGAATTTTCATCACAACAAAACCCGAATGGCTTTTTAAGCTTCACTTCATTATTTTTTTGCTTGTCACCCTTTAGCGGCTCTTTTTTCGACACCATGGAAATTTTTGACAATTTATTTCGTTTGACGACCGTTTTGAAGTTCGAAAACCGGAAACACGCTGATCAAAATCACGATCTATTTTGTTCAAGTCAATTGATGTGTTTTATACCATTTTGCAACCATTTGTTTCCTAAGAATTGTAATTTTAAACTGAATCAATCAATTTTCAACCAAATAATTAAATTTTTAAACAAAAAATATGAATTATTTTTGAAAAAAAACATAATTTTCAACCAAAAAAATGAACCTTCAACAAAAAAGTTAATTATCAACAAAATAATAGTTGAATTTTCTATAAAAAAAGTTAAATTTCTACGAAAAAGAAAAGAATTTATTATTAAATACATGAAGTTTCAAATAAATAAATGAATTTTCAATAAAGAAGTTAATTCTCAACGAAAATAGATTAATTTTGAAACAAATGAAATTTCTACCAAAAGAGATGAATTTTCAAACCAAAAAAAAACCACAAAATTTCAACATAAAAATTCATTTTCGAACCAATAATCAAATTTGCAACCAAATAATTAAATTTTTACCAAAAAAATGAATTCTTAACCAGAAATAGAATACTAGTCTTTTCAAGGAAAAATTAATAATAACTTTGAACCAAAATCCGTTGAATTTTCAAACAACAAGTTGACTTTTTAACAAAATTGTTGATTTTTTAACAAAATAATTAAATTTTCATGCAATTAATACAATTTTTAACCAAAAAGATTAATTTTCAACAAAATACTTGAATCCGTAATCAAAATAGATTATTTTCGTTAAAAAAGTTTTTTTTAAACCAAATAATTGAATTTTCAACCAAAAAATATAACTTTTAAAACATATTGTTAAATTCTCAAAAAATAATTAAATTTTCATACAAATAATACAATTTATAAACAAAAAGACGAATTTTCAACAAAATAGTTGAATCCTTAATCAAAAATAGATTAATTTTCAACAAAAAAGGTTTTTTTTCGACCAAATTATTAAATTTCCAAATAAAAAATATTACTTTTGAACAAAAATTGTTAAATTTTTAGAAAATGATTAAATTTTCATACAAATGATATAATTGCTAACTGGAAAAGTCGAATTTTCAGTAAAATAATTGAATCCTTAATCAAAATAGATTATTTTCGACAAAAAAGGTTTTTTTAAACAATTTTTCAACCAAATGAATGTTCAAGCAAAAAGGATGAATTCAAAACAAAAAAATTAAAATTTTCATACAAATAATACAATTTTCAACAAAAAAAAAATACAATTTTTTAATAAAATAGTTAAATCCTTAATCATAATAAATTAATTATAAAAAAAAGTATTTTTTCAACCAAGTAGTTGAATTGTCAAGCAAAAAGAATGAATTTATAAAAAAATATTTACATTTCTATACAACTAATACAATTTTTAACCAAAAAAGACGAATTTTTAATATAATAGTTAAATAATTAATCATAATAGATCAATGAGAAAAAAATTCTACCAAATAGTTGAATTTTCAAGCCTAAAGGATGACTTTTTAACACAATAATTAAATTTTCATAAAAATAATACAATTTTTAACCAAAAAATAAAATTTTTAAACCAAATAGTTGAATTTTCAAGCAAAAAGGATGAATTTAACAAAAAATTAATTTTTGATACAAATAATACAATTTTTTATAAAAAAGGCGAATTTTTAACAAAATAGTTGAATCCTTAATCATAGGAGATTTATTATAAAAAAAAAGTTTTTTTTTAACCATATAATTGAATTTTCAAACAAAAAGCATGACTTTTTAACATAATAATAATTACATTTTCATAAAAATAATACAATTTTTAACCAACAAAGATATATTTTCAAAAAAATAGTTGAATTCTCAATCAAAACCGATTAATTTTCAACAAAAAAGTTTTTTCTTGTACCAAATAGTTAAATTTTCTACAAAAAAGTTGACTTTTTAACAAAATATTTGAATTTTTATAAAAATAATACAATTTTTCAATCAAATAGTTGAATGTTCAAGCAAAAAGGGAGAATTAAAAAAAAATATTAAAATTTTCATACAAATAATACAATTTTCAACCAAAAAAAGACGAATTTTTAATAAAATAGTTAAATACTTAATCATAATAAATTAATGATAAAAAACGTCTTTTTTCAACCAAGTAGTTGAATTGTCAAGCAAAAAGAATTAATTGAAACAAAATTTACATATTAATACAAATAATACAATTTTCAACCAAAAAAGACGAATTAAAAAAATATATAGTTAAATACTTAATCATTATAAATTAATTATAAAAAAAAATTTCTACCAAATAGTTGAATTTTCAAGCAAAAAGGATGACTTTTCAAAACAATAATCAAATTTTCATAAAAATAATTCAATTTTTAACCAACAAAGATGAATTTTCAAAAAAAAAAGTTGAATTTTCAAGCAAAAAGGATGAATTAAAAAAATATATATTTAAATTTTCATACAAATAATATAATTTCTAATAAAAAAGAAGAATTTTTAACAAAATAGTTAAATCCTTAATCATAATAGATTAATTATGAAAAAAAAGTTTTTTTTCAACCATATAGTTGAATTTTCAAGCAAAAAGGATAATTGTTTTTTTTTCATACAGATAATACAATTTTTAAACAAAAAATAAAAATTTTCAAAGAAATAGTTGAATTTTCAAGCAAAAAGGATGACTTTTTAACATAATAATAATTACATTTTCATACAAATAATACAATTTTTAACCAACAAAGATGAATTAAAAAAAAATCTTCCACCAAATAGTTGAATTTTCTACCAAAAAAGTTGACTTTTTGACAAAATATTTGAATTTTTATAAACATAATACAATTTTTATCCAAAAAAGACGATTTTTCAACCAAATAGTTGAATCTTCAAGCAAAAAGGATGAATAAAAAAAATATTAAAATTTTCATACAAATCATACAATTTTCAACAACAAAAAAAATAAATTTTTAATAAAATAGTTCAATCCTTAATCATAATAAATTAATTATGAAAAAAGTATTTTTTTAACCAAGTAGTTGAATTGTCAAGCAAAAAAAATTATTAAAAAAAAAATATTTATATTTTAATACAAATAATAGAATTTTTAACCAAAAAAGACGAATTTCTAAAAAAAATAGTTAAACACTTAATCATTATAAATAAATTATAAAAAAAAATTTCCACCAAATAGTTGAATTTTCAAGCAAAAAGGATGAATTAAGGCCATGTGACGAGTGGGTCACGTGACCGGATTCCTACCTTACCGGCACTTTTTTTATTTTCTAACTTATTTTCACACGAAGCACCACATCGAGTTGAAAATTTGAGATACTAAATAAGAAGCACTAAGAAAGGTGGGTCTCGTCCTAAATTTT
>CAKNYM010037475.1:0-31353 GCA_932195095.1 Andricus curvator | reverse complement strand
GCGAGAGATAGTGGCAATAATGTGAGGCAAAAGAGGAGAGGGCTCATTGTGTCGCCCTGAAATACACCTCTCTGAAAGGTGATACTGTTAGTGATCACACGATGTTTTCCAGATGCGATAGTAAATCTGGTTTTCCAAAGCGGCATTAATGTCTCTATGCACCTCACGATGTGTGGATGAACCTTTAGGCTTTCCAACAGACAGATGATAAGTCTATGGGAGGTTGAATCGAAAGCTTTCCGGTAATCAATCCAGGCCATCGATAGAAATCGCTGATAGGATGCTGCGTCTTTACAGACACATCTATCGATGAGCAGGTTCTCCCGACATCCTGCTACGCCTTTCTTTGAGCCGCGTTGTTCGTACATCTCTCGCCACACAGGTCCAATTGTCCGAACAATCCTATCATTTAGGATAGCTGTCAAGATCTTATACAGTGTGTTCAGAGAAGTTATTGGCCTGTAATTATTAGGGTCAGCTAAGTTGCCCGTCTTCGGCAGGAGCACTGTGCGCCCATCCACCAACCACTCCGGAATAGGCTCTTCCGACTTCAGATATGAGGTAAAAATGCGGGCCAGATACTGGTGGGTTGAAGGAAACTTCTTTCACCAGAAGCTCTTGATATCATCTGTTCCCGGAGCGGAATATTTCTTCATGCCTCTTAATACGTTTTTCACCTCCTCGGTAGTGATAGGTGGGCATTCCTCCTCAGGGGTTATGAGGGCACTGCAAAGCTCCTTGAAGCTATTTATATTCTTTGAGTTTTCTGTCAGTGGATGCTGGACTTCGTAGACTTCTCTTCAAAATGCCTCGAACTCCTCTTGTGTGGGCGGGTGGACGACAGTAACTGGAGGATCTTGGAAGAATCGAGATGGGTCAGATAAGAACTGTTGATTTTCTCTGACCCACCTCGCTCTCCGCTCTGGATTTCTCCTAGCGTTAGGTAGTACTCGTCTTCTGTCAACAATGTGCTGTCCTGCCAGATGCTATGTAGTCAATCACACACTGAATGTGGGACGCGTACTGCCTTGCCCATCCTATCTTTGCATCTGCCAAAGCTCTCGCTGCATTATACACACTATAATTGATATTCCAGAGGTTGGATTCTTCGGAAAAATCTCCACGAAGCTCGTCATCCAGTTCAGCCAGATCTTTGGGCTTGAGAGAAACCTGAATGTTGATGTTTCTCCTGGTCCTGAAGCATCGCTTTTCTCTATTGGATGCCTGCTCGTGGTTTGTCTCAGTGTCGCCTCTCTTTCTCTGTTGCCGGCTTGTTCTGGCTGCGGTTGAGTAGGCGCTCCGCTTATATAACCCCTTTTCCGGAGTTCCTCGGCACGGTTTCGTAGACGTTTATGCGAAAAATGCGAGAGCTCTGGGTGTTTCTCGCACTACAGTGTATACAGTCGTGCTATGTAACCTTTTCGTTCAGGGGCCATGCTGGTATCATAGCACTCCAGCAGGTCGTCCCTGAATCGATCCGTCCACTTAAAAGTAATGAGATTCTGCTGGTCAATCGCATTGACTCCGTCTTGATTGGCTCCCCTAACTCTAGGGTAGTCGGCATTGTTGTCTGACCCATTGTCGGGAGCCCTGCGCGTTCGATTGTTTTGACCCGCACTTCCTACAACTATGGTTGTTGTTGGCATTGCTGTTCCCACGAGCAGCTAGGGAAAACGGTTCGTCCATCCTTGTGGAGCCCCGCGTGCAAGAATAAGGCTGATACTCTGAGAGGTCGCCCGGTATCCCAGAGTTACCGTTTGAGACACCTCACCCAGGTGCCATTCAGCTTTCTGCATGGTTGTTACGCCTCCACTTATGGGTTATTCCTTCGTGACACAAATGCTTAAATGTTCATCCTGAAATTGGATTAAATTTCCCAGTCGGAAGCGTTTTCTAGGGAGGTCACTCTCAAAGACAGGGTGACCCGCGAGAACTCTGGTTTTTTTAGGGGGGCGTAGTGGGAGTAAAAGTAAGCAAAAAAGTGCCAAAAAATTTTTGGATTTGGGGCATATTTTGGAAATAAGAGAGGGTACAAATTGTATGTACGTGTGAGCACGTGTGGCACCAAACCGCTTGAGGTAGTGATGGCAATGACTCAATTCGTTAAAGTTCGAGTTTGATCAAACTGAAAAATAACTTATAATGAATTCTTGTACAAATATTTGTACAAGAATTCATTACAAGTTATTTTTGAGTTACATAAACGTAACGAATAATTATCAAGGACAGATAGTCCTCTAAAATACGTTTTAAAACAAGTTTTACGAACGTGACTTGGGTGATTATTTATAATTCTAAAATTGTTTGGCGTCATCACCTACAGCGAGTTGGTATTTGTTTAGTAAAAAGTACTAGGTACGGTTTTTAGGGGTTGCAGAGTATTATTATGGGATTGGGAATGTAGCTTCGAGTTTTACGAACTTGACTTGGGTGATTATTTATACATTTAAAATTGTTTGGCGGCATCACCTAGGGGCCATTTACGAAATACGTGATACATTTTTGAGGAACATTAAACACCCCCCTCCCCCTGTGGGATGCTTTTTCCATTACACTTAACACGGAGAATGATACTTCCAAAGACTCCTCCTCTTAACGTATCACGTATTTTGTGAATGACCCCCTAGATCAGGGCTCTCCAGAAGGCAGCCATAGGCTGCAAAGACATCCAGTGGCAGCCACGAGACTAGGTCAAACAGGCTCTCATATATTTTGGTCGAACTTATCCTACGACTCGTCCCTAATCCTTCACGGTAAATTATAGTTGGAAATGAAAAAATTCAATGTATTGTGAATTCAAGTAGAAAAAAATCAGACCCTTCGGTGTGAACAATGAGCCGCAACGAGCCGTGACCGTAACGACCTTAACCCTTTTCAGGATTTCTGGAAACCGAAGACTTTCATAGGTTTAAGTACCTTACGCGTACACTGAAAAAAAGAATTTTTGGAACCAAGAAAATGCATTTACTTGAATCCTATTTTTTCGTATCGAGAACATGTTCTTTAACAGTAGTAATTTTTATTTAAACCAGACACATATCTTTTGTTGATCTAAAGAGATGAATTCTTTGGCTATATTTTTTTGATTCAAACAAATATTTCTTACATTCAAGAAAACCATTTCCTTGATTCAAAAGATCTAGATTCGTTGAAATCTTATTAGTCGTTCAAAGAAATATTTATTTGATTTAATGAGTTCGATTCTTTGATTGATTCGGACGCATTTGAATCAATTAATTGTGCATACTTGAATCAAGTTTTTAAGTTTATTTAAATGAAAGAAATAATGATTTAATTCAAAATAATATTAATTAAATTAACAATATATTTATTTGTTACAAAGAGTTCGTGCATTTATACCAATGAAGCATTTATTTAGATAAACAAGTTATTATGTTTACATAAATATTTATTTCTTCAGTTGAAGGAAATATTTCATTTGCTTACTAGAATTAAATTATTCATAACAAATAAACATTTATTCCAGCGAAGTAATTATTTTTTAAATCAAACATTTAATAATTTGGCATAATTTGTTTCAATCGAATACTTCTTTAGCTTAAAGAAATATGTTGTTAAATTCAATATCCATGTTTTTCATTTTAAGAAATATTTCTTTGGCATTTATGGTTAACCAATGTTAGCGAACAATAAAGCTACATAATTTGTCATCATTGTAAGGACAATTTAAAACCATTCTCATTAAAACACAACTTCTTTCTTGCCTTAGGTAAGTCCCAGATTTTTACATTTGTTTATAAAATTAACAAATATTGACTGGTTATAATATTTTTCATACCGCACCACTAACGGTGCAATACAAAGTAGGTTTTGATAAAAAAAATTGGCTGAAACGTAGAACCACCAAGTTCGAAGTTTTTTTATTAATTGAATGTTTATAGTCGCATGAGCTGCCAGGGTCATTAGCGACTGTACTATGGGGTTAATTATAACCTGTAGGGTATCTGTGGGATAGTATACCAAGGGGCAGAAGCGAAGCTTCCTGTCAACACACGATATGAGCCACCATGAATCCCTAAGTTTGAAATTGGTTTATACAACTTTTTCATAAAAATTAATTAAAACATTTCATGAGCTACATTTCTAACTTTAACTCGTAAACTATTCTTGCCGTTTTTTAAAAGTAATATATGTTAGAAGGGGGTTTCATGAAGATTTTTAAAAAATTTCAGAATTTTTGTTCTCTTAGTTTGAGAATGAGAGGTGTGCAAAGTTGGAGAATTCTGAACTTTTCGAAAAATGAAACAAGCACGTGGTAGCCATCCGCACCCGCTGTCGGAGCGCCTAGCGGATCTAGCGCAAGCGCAACAGCTTTGAATCTTTTATTTACAACTGTCTTTTTCATAAATTTACCTTTAACTACTAATCGATCTGTCATTTTTCACAAATTTCACGTTTTCATTTGCAGTCAAAGAGCACAACTGTCAAAGCAGACACCATGAAAAATGCGACGTTGCCAAACCTACCCTCAGATCTTGAGGAGCTAGTGTGTACTCGTCTGTATACACAATTTCTGTGTGTGTAGTGCACAATCATAGCCAAAAATTTTCTTTTAGGTCTGACAGGAAATTAATTAATAAAATATTATACCGGCATTATTATCTAATTTTTGACTTTTCTCGACATAAATAATGATAACGCAAAGTAAAAAATTCTTTTGTCTGAGATATGAAACGAAATTTATTCAGTACATGTGAGCGACACGAAGATTCACATTCGACTGACTGCTGTATACTGAGTGAAGTAATATCAAAAGTTCGATATATCGATAAGTACCGGATCGACATAAGAGCGCGAAAAACTTGAACTCTTAACACTCCCTCTGATAATGCTTTAGTAAAGATATCGGCACGCTGGAGAGAAGTTGGCATATATTCAACATAGATTTCACCATCTTCAACCTTCTCTCTAATGAAGTGATACCGGATATCAATATGTTTTGTGCGCTTATGGTATTCTGGGTTTTTGACCAATCTGATTGCGCTTTGATTATCAACATAAAGTAAAGTTGCACTCACACATTGACATCCGAGATCATTTAACAATCTTCTCAGCCAGATGGCCTCTTTTGCAGCCGCTGCTGCTGCGACGTACTCCGATTCTGTCGTGCTTAGGGTCGGTTCCACCAACCTCGATTAAAAAGTTAATCCTCCGTTAAACCTAGTTACGCGTTCCACCACTTTTTAGCGGCCGGTTAACTCGCGTTAACCACAGTTAAATATAACCGGTCAAAATTGATCGTTTAAGGCGACTTAATCGTCCTCTAACCTAAAAACTGCAGTGTCGTCGTGAAATATGGAGTTTTTGGAAGAAGTTCTGAGATTGTCTGATGACGAAGTCGAAGAAGATGTTTTTGAATTTATATGTGATATATTAATATATCACGAACAAAACATACACCAACATTCACTTTTTTTAGGTTAGTGTAGACACGAGCGCGGCGTGAACCTTACCTGGATTTGGCGCGCACGGACATATTGCTTTGCTTTCCACTCGACCGACGGGTAGCCAATCACACGAATGATTCAAAGTAAAATAGGAGTTACTTCGAAACGACTATCTGGTTAGCTAACCGCGCCCACGAAAAATGTGGTGGAACGCACAACAGGATAATCCAAGCTTAACTATGGCGTTAACTTTAACCCGCGGTCAGTTAACCACTGATTTAACCGAGTTTGGTGGAACCGGCCCTTAGAGTTACAAGTTTCTGACGCTGAGAAGCCCACGATATAAGACCATTTGACAAAGTAAAAGCGTATCCAGTAACAGACCTTCGATTTTCTAAATCACTGGCATAATCGGCGTCCGAAAAACCAATCAGCTGTGGCTCCTTCCCATCCTTACTGTATTTAATACCAAGATCAGCTGTGCCCACTAAATACTTGAATATCCGTTTCACGGCCTGCCAATGACTGTTATCGTGATTACTTAGAAATCTACTTACAACATTTACAGAAAAGGCAATGTCAGGTCGAGACACAGTGGCTAGAAAAATCAAAGAGCCCACAGCTTCACGGAAAGGAACATTTTTCAAACTGTCAGCTACTTCCTCGACAGGACGTAGAATTTCATTAGGATCAGCCGGTACATTGATAGGATTTGCCTCGTTTAATTTAAATTTACTGATTATTTTATCAATGTAAATTTTCTGATGTAAAAACATAGATCCGTCATTTCGATCACGCTCAATTTGAAGCCCTACAAACATACTCGCATCTCTGAGCGTGATTTCAAATGAACTCTTCAAACAATTTAAAACTAAATTGAGTATCTTAAGCGATTTGGCTGCAATGAGCCCATCATCAACATACAGAGCTAGAAACACCACACAACCATCGACAATACCACGAAAAATGCATTTGTCGGCTTCACTTTCCACAAAACTGAAATGCTTGAGAAAATTACGGAACTTTTCACAACATCTTGGAGGTTGCTTGAGTCCGTATAAAGATTTCTCAAGCTAGCAAGACTCGGAGTGAGTCATATCGTACAACGGAAACGAAAGTCTCGTTGTAGTCCAAACCTTGTTGTTGCTGGAATCCCCTGGCAACTAATCGAGCCCTGTGACGCTGTACTTCGCCTGATGCATTTTGCTGTACTTTGAAAACCCATTTTGAGTCAATAGGTTTTCGATCCTTTGGCCTTAGAACGATCTTCCAGGTTTCGTTCCTTCGAAGAGCATAGAATTCGTCGTTGATTGCATTGATCCATTTTTCAGAATCATTTCCCGTGACAGCTTCCTGATATGAAGCGGGCGTGTGATGCTCGACAAAACTTGCTTGATATCTGTCAGGCATTCGAAGAGTATCTCGATCCCTTAGACGCATTGACTCCTCAGCTTCGTCGGCTCTGACTAGATCTCTCATCACCGGATTTTCTTGTTCTTCTCCCTCTGGTTCCAATTGGACGTTTTCGTGTAGAGATTCTTTCATGGGAAGTCTTACATCAAGAACAGATTCTTCTTTCATAGACTCCTGCCTCTGAGACTTCTCATTGAAAGAGACATTTCTTGATATTTTTACTGTCTTGGCTCTTGTATCATAAAGTCGATAATTTGAAGAATTTGCTTGATATCCAACCAGTAAGACTTTAATCGACTTCGGGCTAAGCTTTCTCCTAAGCTTATCATCAACATGCATAAAGGCTTCGGAGCCAAAAATCCTCATATGGCTCAAACTTGGTTTCATGCCCATTCAGATATCGTAAGGAGTTATTCCAGGGTCCTTACACGATGCCGTCCGATTCAGAGTGTAGACTGCAGTGTTTACTGCCTCTGCCCACAGGCTTAATGGAAGATTCTTTGCGTGTAACATAGTTCTTGCACACTCAACAATGGTGCGATTTTCACGCTCGGACTTCCCATTTTGCTCCGGTGTGTATGGTGCCGTATTCTCCATGAGAATTCCACGAGACGAGAGGTAGTTTTTCATTTCTTTATTAACGTATTCACCTCCATTGTCACATCGTAGAACCTTCAGGGATTGATTAAACTTATTTGCCACCATCCTCTCATAATTCCTGAAAGATTCGAAAACATCAGATTTATGCTTTAAGAAATAAATGTGACGGAAACCGGATGCATCGTCCTTGAAAGCGACATAATACCTAGCCCCACCAATGGACTCTACAGACATAGGCCCACACACGTCTGAGTGTACATACTCTCCAGGTTCTCTGACCTGCGAAGTTTCCTTTTTATTGAAAGTTAGACGATGACTTTTACCCAGCTGACAGGGTTCACAGAAGAAATCATCCTTGTCCGATAATTGTAACCCTTCTACTGAACCTTTCGCTGCCATTTCCTTAATTGTCCTTTTGTTGACATGGCCCAAACGTTCGTGCCAGACTTGAAGACTTGTAAGTGACACATTTGCCTCTCCAGTATCAGGTTTCTTTAGTCCAAAAAACATCCAATATATTTCGTTAATCCGTTTGTAGCCTTGTGCAGCTTGTTGATTGTCACGAATGAGTATCACTCTATTTCCAGTGAATAGAACGTCAAAATTTTTCGTCGTGCAAACTCCGATAGAGAAAAGATTTTTGCACAAACCCGGAACATAAAGAACATTCTCTATTCGTGACTCTATCCACACACCTTCAACTAATTTCTCAATTAGAACAGTTCCATGTCCTTTAACTTCGAAAATACCATCATCTCCGAGGGTAACTGTGCCACCGTTACTCGGGAAAAACTCACTATACCACTCACTTCGGTAAGTGATATGTTTTGAGGCACCACTGTCGGCAATCCAGATGTCTTTCATATCACTACTTAATAATGACTCGATTTCTCGACGAGATGGCCCGTCAGCCGAAAGGAAACGACTATCACTACGGCACTGATCAGATGACGTCACTACAAAACCACAATTTCCCGAATCACTTTTCTCGTTTTGAGATTTCTTATCACTTTTCTTCTTGCGACAATCTCGCGCATAATGTCCTTTTCGATTACAGTAGTAACACTCACTAGTAAATTTTTTGTCCTGACGAGCTCGTTCACTCTTAAAATTCGAATCCGTATTCGTAAATTTTCGCTGATTATTGAGACTCATGGCCGCCAATGCATTTGCAGTCTCATCGTCTGTAGTGAGACGGCTCTCTTCTTTTAAGAGTCTTTCTTCTAAATTATTTAGGGTTTGACTCTCAGGATTCACACTATCCCAGGCTGTCTTCAGACTATTATATTTAGAAGGAAGACTAGCAAGAATCTTTGCCATTACAGCTACGTCAGAGATATTCTCACCTACATCAATCAACCGAGCCGCCATGTTCTGAACTTTTGCTACATGCTGTACCACTGAGTCGGACGAGTTCATTCTGTACTCATGGAATTTTTGTGTTAATAGTAACTTATTCGATGCGGATTTTTGCTCGTGGATACTGCTCAGCTTCGTCCACATTTCTCGAGCTGTTGTAAGTGTCAATAGACACTCTAGCTGTGCTGGTTCTAGCGAAGATGAAATGAGAAACATGGCTTTAGCATTATTCTTTACCCATGCTTTAGCCGCCTCAGTTTGCCGATCGGCCGGCATCTGACTCGTGCCATCAATTGTCTCCACTAATCCGTGCATTGTGGCCAGAGCAGTAAACTGGAATTTCCACGCCTGGAAATTCGATCCGTCGAACTTCGTGACGTGTCCCGAGGAAAATTCTTCCGCCATTTTTCAGCTTTGACCAGAAACACTCACGAAAAACCCACAGGCGATTTCTGCCTCACAGAGTCTCACAACGCGTTGAGTAACTGGGACTCTCTTCAGACAAGATTTCTCTAGGTATGGTGACTGGGCCCATAACCTGATAACGCAAAGTAAAAAAGTCTTTTGTCTGAGATATGAAACGAAATTTATTCAGTACATGTGAGCGACACGAATATTCACATTCGACTGACTGCTGTATACTGAGTGAAGTAATATCAAAAGTTCGATATATCGATAAGTACCGGATCGACATAAGAGCGCGAAAAACTTGAACTCTTAACAAATAAGCTACATATTATACATTCAAGGGTTAATAAAACTCATATCACTCAAACAATATTATTTTCCGACATGGACTTAGGACTAACTTTTTGCAGATAGTATGCGCGACCGTACCTTCTTAATGCGATAGCAGCTTGTTTCACATCGTTCTCGTGTATATATGTAGCAATAAAACCTCAAAAGAACTGCCTCTGTAATCGCAGAGTCATATACGTTATACGCACTCAGAAGCGCGAACTCAAGAGACGCATCGTAGAAAGTGTATGCTTTCTACAGCATTCGTGCTACCGTAATAAGTGCCTGTTAGGGCCCTACAAAAAAGGATCCCTCTCGAAAATTTCACTCGCTCTTTATTTTAATGTGAAAAAAACATTTAAAAGTTCCTATTAAAACCGGTGACCTCACTACATATATGTATATCCAAGTAGGGCAAAAGTCCAGGTTATTCAAATTCTAACATTCGAAACTAAATAATTTATGTTTCGAGGTAATCAAAAATGATCTCCAAATTAACGTATCTAATGCGAAAAAATCTAAACTTGAAGCTTTTCAAATTGAAAATTAAATATACAAAAATGAACAATTTGGGTGCAGTTTCGAATAGCTGAATTCTCCGATTTCCTTCAAGCTCCGTGTACTTATGTATTTTGACGCGCTGATTACGAATATGATTGTGAAAGTTGGCGACAAGGCGATTTTCATGGTGAAACTGAAAAATACCATAAAAATCATGCCTTTTTGCGTTTTTATAATGCTCTAAACTTGACTCTTCTTGAATGTGCCCGAAATTCCTTACTTTTTTTTTACATTTTTCAGTCTGCAAAGCACACAAAATTTTTTACATCAACATCTTCAAGCTCATTTACGTGGAACGGTTTCAGCTTTCGAATGACTATTTCCTTATTTCTCTAGCATTTTTTTTTGGCTGAGTTGTTAATCTTCAAAGGCAGATGCCTATAATATTTGCGCCGATATTAGTCACCGACATAACGTTGGTCAAACCCATATTCGTTTCCAAGGTCTCATGGGGGCGGGAAGGCAACCTTGTGATTGATCACATATATAATGCTGGTCAAACATCTACCTGTACACTCGATCTTGTTTTTACATCGCATGCAACATGTATATAAAAATATGTGTATCTCGATGAGATCTACAACTTTTGTTAAAAACTTTTTGCGAAATGTTGCGTATTCGCTGAGATAAACGCAAAACACCATGATTTTTACGGTTTTTTCATGGTTTCACCATTAAAATCGCCTTGTAGTCAATTTTCACTATCATATTCGCAATCAGCGCGTCAAAATACTTAATCATACGGTGTTTGAAGGAAATCGGAGAATTCAGCTATTTTGAACTTTATGCAACAGTTTTAAACTCAAACGTTCAATATTGTACCAATTCACAGCGTGGAAGAAAATAATCTCCAAATAAAAAACATTTAAAATTGTACAATTCCAAAGACATCAATATTAAACAATCTTCATTTCCAAGTCTTCAGACAAAAAAATTATACTGAAAATTGTACATTTTCGAACCGAGTTCATTCCAAATTGAACAATTATGTCAATCAAAATTCGACAGATTGAAAAAGAAGCCCTGAGAATGGTAAAACTTTAAATTTGAAATTGTACAGGATTGAGCTACTTAAATTACTACTTATAAATTTTAAATCGAAAATTAATTAATTTTGTGCGTGTTCAATTTATTTATTTAACTATTAAGGATTTAAATTTATGATTCTACAATTCTGAATAATTTAAATGTTACACTGGATAGTTTTTAATGCTTCAATTAAAAATTATTATTATTATTAATTATTAATATTAATATAATTATTAATTGTACGATTTAAATTAGATCCCACAAATTTTGAATTTTCTAAACTAAACGTTTCTCTAATATTAACGTTTTCTATTTTAAAGTGTTTCTTCCAATTCAGAATAAAATTTCATAATTTTTTATAATGAAATATGTTTTGGAAGTCACGACAGCGGCTTGAAATTCGCGTGGGTGCGCGAAATACCTGGGATTGAAAGGTCTTCGCGAGTAATAAGCAGCTCCTTCTGTTGCTTTTGGTGGTTAATAAAGCACAAGTACGTTGTGAAAGCATTGTTATGTCACTAAATACTGAAAGGAGATATTTACTACCTGCCTTGTCTTCGAAAGTACGAGGATTGTGTACTCTTTGATGGGGAAATTTGTCAGAATATGAGATTCAGAGTACTGCGCATGTAGTTCGACGATGATATTACCGGATGCACAGTTGTAAATAACGCGAGTCTATGGGGCCTATATGCCTTGAAAACAGCTAAATTGACCATGATGAGGTGGTGGATTCTAATCATTTACGCTATTAAGACAATTAATGCATGATTCATTCTTCTAAAATATCCGGATATTCCTTAATTTAAAAATTATAAGTCTTTTTCTGAAAATCCTTTATTACATCAGGCACAAATCTTTTCTAGGTGTCAGAATTTAATTCAATAGAATTCAATTCACATCTTCACCTGATTTTTTATTGTCTTTTCTTAGCCCTACAAATGAAGCTACAATGAAGATTTAATACTTCTGACTCATCGTCACGAAAAAGCGAGAATTCATTTCGGCTCTGGTGATAAAACAGTTAGGTTGTTACATTATCTTAAGCAAGGTGCGTGGCCTTTTTGCCGCAACCACGAGACCAGATCCGTTGAAATGCGGTGGCAGTATGGTGCGCATATAATAGTTGGCCGAGTCGATGAACCTTCTCGCGGGGACGATGGAACGAATAAAAGCAGCCTTGATGTTGTAGAATGGCTTGAGAGGTCGTCGCCTGGTATGTTTAGTAGCTCGGAAGCTAATGGGTGCCTTAAAGGACAAGACAACCATGTTCCGCGATCAGAACGGACCTACCTGGTGTCGATTTCCTGGTGCAAAGGTTGCCAAGAAAATACCTTTAAGGGCCTAACCAATCACAATTCCAGGTCATTAATCTTCTTCGAAAATGTTTCCTTGCAATTTTTAGATCAAAAACACCCTTTTTTAGCTCGATTAGCTCCATACATCCAGGAAGTGGAAATCCAACACACTGGACAGTCTCTGCAATGATTAACTTCATAGGAAATTGTCTAGTTTTCTACAAATCTGCAGCAGTGCAACAATAACAATATTAAGAGATTCTTGAGTCCATGTCTCATCAGGAGATGTCGTGTTAGGCGGTATGTGATAATTAAAGAGCAGACGGAAAAAAATTAGTCCGTAAAAAAGTCACAAAACTAGTATCTTGGTCTCGGATAGGAGAACAAAGTCATAGGATATTGATGGTTTTTCGTAAATAATATGTGAACTTTGAGAAATTATTGACGAACTCGATGTAAAATTTAAAAAATGTTTCATCACTTTTTTCGAAAATAATTACAAAAATGTCACGAATGATTATGAAAAAATCCTCAGAGAACTCACATGCTGGCCTGAAAGATCTAGAAACTGGGGATTGAGATCGCCTGCACACGACCGTCGGGGGTAGTCTACGAGGATTCGAGTCCTCAGAGTTGCGAATTTATAAATTATATAAATAAAATCGCACGAATAACATTTTTCTTTCTATACTCAAATATGAAATGTTCAGGAACTATTCATACAAGAGTTCGAAATTTGTCCGTACATTTCTCATAAAAATAAGGTTCAATATTTCATGTTTGTCTATCGTATCCGAGACCTAGCTACAAGTACGTTACTTTTTTACGAACAAATTTTTTTCCGTTTAGTAGACTCTCAAAGATGTATTTGCATCAGTAATTAATTATTAATTCAGACAAAAAACGTTCTATAAAATCTAATTTTCAATTTGATTAAAAAATGAGGATTTCGTTTCTCGATTCCCATTTCCTGAATGAAAGCGAAAAGAGTTTGATTACAAAAAGTCAACCAGTTCCGAGTAAGTGAACGGGATAGCTTTTATTTTGAATCTGGGACACGTGTTTTTACTTCATTGGACGGTAATTACAAATCGATTTTTCAATTGAATTACAAACTGAGAGTTTCATTTGTAAATTATTAGTTTTTTAAAGGAGGAGAAAAAATTTTGATTAAAAACAATCAACCACATCTGAGGAAAATGGAGGGGGAAGATTTTGAGAAAATTAGCATTTTTGCCATTTTTGTGTGTGGTGAACGACCGTGCCCGCAGTACAAAATTGTTACCACTTAAAATAGACAACAAAACATTTTTTCTCTATATATTATTCCCTAAAAATACAAGGTTCCACCTTTAATTTGATCCCTACTAGAAGTGTTTCTAGATTTCTTTGAGAAAGTGTACTTGCGAATTTTTCTAGAATCAAATCCAAGTTGAGAAATACGCAAAGTCAGTTGTGCTGTAAAGTTATTAAGCGGCGGCCTTTGCTGCAACATAAGAATCCCGCAAACGACATGGTAGGCATGAGGGCGATGTTAGGGGGGGTGGGGGGTATCGGTGATGGTGTCGCTTGCGGATTTCTTCGCTTGGACATCTTTGCTCGACTTGGCATATTTACAACTTGAGACTTTACGAACAGCGTGTTCGGCCACTTTTGCCTGACAAAAGATTCGCAAAGTGCTTTGCGTATATTCTTCCCTTGTATTTCGAGACGTATTCGACGTTTCTTACAAATTTCAGGCACCGCAAAGTAGTTTCCATATATTTTTCCATTGCGTTTGGACAATTTTATCAATATTTGCAATTTTAAACATTAATTTTTTATTATAAATAATTAAGAGTTATAATTTTAATTATGTTAGTCAGACGCAGCTTACTCTCACGATTTCGTTGATACAAAAAACTCATTTTTCGAAATAATATCGCTGAACCATGCTTTTCCGTTGTAGGACAGAACTGTTGTTGATTGTTCCCTTTTTATTTCATTGAAATGCGATAGATGGCGATATGAACGAAGATCTGTAGTCGGTACAAATTTTAAACATAACCTTAAAAATGGTCACATCTCATGTCCATTATCTTCTTTCAAGAATGACTAATCTCTATAATATTAGTTTCTTTATTAAATTATTCCCAGTGCAATGTCATTAAATCTGTATTATAACGTAAAATGTATGCATCATTAACTTACAAAATCTTCGAAGTGTGTCGAGGCAGAAAATGAGTTCTGTACAAAAAGTTTCTCTTGCAGCTCCCTCAGAACCAAAAATCGGTTCTAATAGAAACCCCAGGTTTTTCTCTGTGTGAGTGAAATCCAACTCTTATGAAAGTTCATCTTTGCTATCTATTTGTCTTATAGTTCAAAATGGCGACATACGTACATATATTCCCTGTAAATTTACCATGAGGTCATATCATGGGTGCATTTCCCGCAACGCAATGGTTCGTTACTTTCGTTACTAAAGCATCCTACGTCTGACAATTATACACCTCATCTCTGATTATACATCAGTATTTAAAATCTTAAAAATATATTTGCTTCACAGAAAATACTGGGGGTTTGGTAATGTTGCGGCCAGGGATGGGCACGTATAATACATCACGTATATTACATGGTTTTCGACATGTATATTACTATGTATATTACGTCCTTAGTATTCTACAAATGTATTGTACATTTGATCACGCGACTATATGAGCGGGATTTTTGAATTCGTTATTTTAACATTACCCAATTGCCTTACAGAAACAACTAGTATTGAGCAATTAATTACTGAATCGTCATTATTTATCACTTTCCTAAACAATTTTTTTTTTAAATAATAATATACGTGTTTATCGTACTTCATAATCTGAAACGTTTTCGAGCATGTGGAACTCGAGTATAAGTACGACAACATGGTATACTAAGCAAACTGATCCTTATATTTACTTTTATTTTTATCCGCTTAAAATTTATATCTTTCCATGGGATATTGGCTATTCTTATTTTTGTTTAGCATCATTTTAGAACAAAATTTAATGATCAGGAACAGTGCTACAGATTTCAGGTCTTCAGGTACACATAAGCATAATTCAAAGAAATGAGGTTATATTATGCTCTATCCGAGCCCACGTGAATTACGTCCGCCATCTTTGATATGTATTATGCATAGTTTTCTACAATGCTCTACGTATATTACGTCGTTTATGTATTATACGTAGAAAACCTCGAGTGATGCGTCACTGCACAACCCTGGTTGCGGCTCAAGTAAAAGTTGGTATTCTTTAGAACTGAGACTCCAATAGAACTCTTTTAAAGGTTTCCTTTTTAGTTCCTAAATATCCTATAGATGGCCATTGGCAGGTGCCGACTTTTTCAACGGTGCATGGGCCGAAAAGCGCGGGCCTATTTGAAATCAATAAATACTATGAATAATCATACAGATAAATATTAACAAACGTTTTTTATTATTATTTTTCAAACAAATTAAATTGAATGATAGAAATACCCAACTTCATACAAAAATTTAATATTCACGTAATATTGCAAGTTTATATTAAATCATTTTCAATAGTATCGCACTGTTTTTGGTACATGTGCAGTTGAAAACGTTGGATTTTCAACAGAATCTTAAAAACTGTCACATACATTTCTTGTGCACGATATTCCTTTCAAGAATGACTAATGTCTATAATTTTCATTTCTTTACTCGCAATCACCGTGTTATTACAGAGGGTCCAGAGACAGTGTGGCAACGTAGCCGGATGCCGCCATTTTAAGCACTGGTTTCTATAGTGTAGTCGAGATAGATAGATAGATAGATAGATAGATAAACGTTTATTTTTCAGCCTGCTGGCCTTAAAAAATTGACTTGCTTACACTTCCATTTTTTAGAGAATTTTCTTAAAACTAACCCTTAAAAAAACCTAACATCTATTCATACCTTATATCTAAGACCGCACGCTCTTATAATAATAAATAAATCTTTATTGAGTTCGTAACAAGAAGGATATATACATGGTAGTTAGAGTTAACATAAGAAACCAAAGGGCGAGGTACAGCTTAAAGCTGCTTTCAAACCTAACCGTCTTATCGCCTTGCCTTCCTTGCCTCGCCTGGCTCGCATGTCCCTGCTTTTCGCATTGCTTCGCATTGTCAAATTCTGCTTCCGCGGCTAATACCTAATACTTAACTACTATTTACAATATTTAAAGATTACTTATATCTACTTCCTCTCCTATTTACAATCTTTCCTTTTCTATTCTTCTTCCTCCTTCCTTCTTTTCTTCTCCATCTTACCCAACACTCCCTTCACCCATGCTACTGCCCTTTTGTCCCCCCTTTCATGCATCAATACCTCCATGCTTATTCCACTCCTTTCAACCTCTACGCACTCCTCCAACCAGTGCTCCACTCTTGCATCCTCCTTCCCACACAGTTCACACATCCTCTTTTCCCTAGAGAGCCAGAACCTATTAAAACCCTCCATGCACCCACATCTCATCCTCGCTATAAGCTCCTGACTTCCTTTCTCTCCCTCCTCACATAAATATTGCGCTCTCGCCCTTGGCATAATCCAGACATAGTTCCCGTTAAACCATGACTCTCTTAATCTCTCTTCCCCTGCTGTCTTCTCTCTCTCCATGCCGTTTTTCTTAACCAACTCATATACCTTCCTTCCTTCCTCGTGCATCCTTCTCACTCCATCCATCTGCAGTCCATTCGTTCTAAAATACCTTTCCCTTCCAACCTCCATCTTCCCACCCCCTCTCCTGTTCTCCTTCTCCCACCAACACTCCCTAACCGGCTTACTTCTCCCCTCTTCCAAAAATTTCTCCTCATATTTACACGCCCGACTCCCCGCTAGAATCCCTACACTCGTTCTCCCCGTCTCCCTCCTGACAATATAATTAGGCGTGTTTCTTGCCAACCCCCGTGTCCATTTTACATACCTCTCCTGTGTTCTATTTACCTCTTCACTTTCTTTCCACCCTCACACCTCTACTCCATACAATAGCACACTCATCACTAGTAGTATACCATTAAGCCATTTCCCTTTCAGGGTAGGCGTGACACTACCCGATTCGGATAGTGTTTCTAGGTGGATAGTTTTCTTGTAGTTATAAATAACTACAAGTGTGGGCTCACCACACCCATAATATGCCAACAGCACGCAGTATTCTCGAATGGTCACCCATCCAAGTACTGACCGCGCCCAACGCTGGTTAACTTCAGTGATCTGACGAGAACTGGTTTTTTTCAGCGTGGCATGGCCGTTGGCCAGTGAGTCAAAAAATTTCATTCTCCTTCCAAAATCATCTGCGAATAACTTCTTTCCCAACCCCCACACCTGCCTCATCACCACATTTGCCCTCCTCACTCTCTTTTATGTGACCATACACTCCCCCATTCCTCCGAAACATGAAGCCCAGGTCAGAAGCTCTGGTGTGAGCATTTAAAATGTTATCAATGTTAAGTTTTGGCATCACTGGTTTTAGATATGTACATTGTAAATAGTGCAATTATGAAACGAAAATTAATTCTCAGTGCCAAAAAGTGCCCAGTATGTGATGAATTCCTCTCACTGAATAAGAATAGTCGTAACATAAATAAGCACATAGACTATTGCTGTGACGCTTTCAGTATCAAGTCCAGGAACAAGATGTACCCATTTTTTTTTTGTTCATCAAATTGTGATTTGTGGTTTTTTCCTGGAGGGGTGGGTGGGTGGTCCCGTGAAGGAAGGAGGTTTGCTCCCCCAGCCGAAATTTCAATGTGCGCCACTGACCCCCACCTTACTTACATACGTGTATTCAACCCTCTTCGTCCCCAGTTGCCATACCATTCGCCACCGCCCAGCCTCTATCCTCCATCCAGTCCCTTAGAATCTCTCCCTCCTTATTTATTATCTTATCGTTTGATTTCCTTTCGAAGCTCTCACCTTCGCTGTAAAGTCCCCCTTCCCTCTCCATCATCATTTTCCCTTTATTTCCCTTTTTTTTTTCTATTCCTCACAGCCCCTGCAGACACCCCTTTCTCTCCCTTAACATCCCCTAACTCTGCGAGAACCACCCTTGAACCCTCGAAGGCCCAAGACTCCCGACCACAAACTCCCCCGACTACTTGCCAAACTAACCTCACTTTCTCTATCTACCTACATCCCACCTCACACCTACGCTGAAAATTAATTTTTATCTCCCAATTCACCCCACACAACTCTACTTACCTTCTAGGCTTCCACCCTCACACTCCACTCACACCTTCCACGCAAATTCCGTAAAATCCTCTCACCACCTCTCACTGAACACGTTCTCACTTCCGCCACCAACATGCAAGTCCCTATATATACTATATACCTATAGTATATGTATAAGAAAACTGAGCCAATCAGCGAGAGGTACACTAGGTTGCCACACTGTCTCTGTTTAAAACCTCAACGCTGCGTTATAGAGGAGTGATATAATTCGAATAGCAGACGTTACCACCGTTGGAACCGTCGTTTCGGGTATCTCCACGCGCATTGGCGACCCTAGCGGCCGCAAGTTTCAGTCGCCGTCCCCCTCCCCATGTGGACAATACGACAGTTCAGTAAATGTTACAATTATAGGCAACTAAATATGACTATCATTTATAGTTACCAGTACCAATTTTCAAGTGGTGCTGACCTGCGGATCAGTAGATTTTACCGATCCAGTCGCTATTCTGCACTGTTCCTCGATTCTGCAATTACGCATTATCATGTCACTTTGACGGATAATATAAACAGATCTAACTTATGTTAACGGTATAGACTATAGTTTAGACGGGACTATAAATTGCGAACAAATACTGCTGAAAAATAATTAATAAATAAAGACACGGTTAATTCTTATATATATTTTCGGATATACTTATAATTAATTGGTATTTGTAAGTTACAACGCTTACAATAGAATTAAAATTTCGCACGCAACGGGGGGGGGGGGGATTCGAACGCATAAACCTAAGCACGCAAGTCGATTATCTTAACCACTAAACTATTACACGAGTTGCGATCTGTAAAATAATCCCGCAATGCATTCGTAAGTAAGAGGTGGTGTCCTCGGTAACGACTTCTGTGAATAAGTTGTGTCATCCAAAATTGTGTTATTTATTATAAAAACCCTTAATTGCTAAGTGGGAATATGGAGTAATGTGACGACTATCACAGAAATGTCATCCGCGCGGATAGGTTGTGTTGTTACGACTTTGGGGACGAGCTAAGCAAGCCAATCGGATCAGTAGCATGTGCCGATCCTTCTGTAATGTCCACTGTACCACTATTGTAATCTCGGTTCAGTCGATTTTACATATTTTACAGTATTTAACACTAAGGAATAGAGGTTTATTTTACTATAAGTTTACCGTTAAATTCACCTTAACTTAATTGTTACATTTACGAAATGCTAAGTGATTTTGACATTTTCACCCCCTACTTAAGAGAAGTTTTCACTGTTACGGTTACAAGAAACACTTTACATTTCTTGATAAGTAAATATTACATTTATTTTGTCTGCGTGTAGGTAAATGATGGTTACAGATGGGTGTAACCTAGCCTAATAAAATATAACATTCGTTGGAAATTGAAGAAAAGTACAAATTTTGAAAAGATTATCTTTCCTGTAACCTAAAAAAATACTTTTTCTAAACATAGGTATTCTAAAAAAAATTAAAGAGTCAAAGTATTGCTTCAGCGCGGAGGAAGCTTCATAGTGGTATGTTGGTAACAATTTCGAAAAATATTAAACTTGTTTAATTGAACGTTCCTCAATTTCAAAATGTCTAATACAATGTTCTAAACAATTGTTCGGATGTGTGTGTATGACACTTTTTTGTGAACACGATAACTTGAAGAGGGTTAATATTTCAAAAATGACTGAAGGATTTCTAAAAATATTTATCATCTTTTTTTAGCACTTTGTAATATTTTGAAAATAACTTTTTTCGTAGTAAAACTGTTTTCATTAGCATAATTCAAAGTTGATGCAACAATATAAAAGATTCATTGACTTAAGTCGAATCGATTGACCTATAATATTAATACATTTGATTAAAGAGTAAGGAAGCTATAGTCATTTATATTATTTGAAAAATCGATTTTTATAGTAAAAATTTTCTCAGTCACATAATTTAAAATTGATGAAAGAATAGAAAAGCTTCGTTGATTTAATAATAATCAGATATTAATACATTTCATTGAAGGGTAGGAAAGTTATGGTCATTTATAATATTTGCAAAATCTTTTTTTTATAGTTAACCTTTTTTCATTCATATAATTCAAAATTAATGCAAGAACGGAGAAGATTCCTTGATTCGAGACAAATCGATTAACCTCTAATATTAACACACTCAACTCCCGATATAAGAACCCTCGGTTGACGATATTCCTAGAACTGATGGCCTCCGCAGTTTCGCGATGAGAGGAGCCGCAGGGCCGAAAGAGAGGCGCTGCTCAGTCAAGCATGACAAACAACTCGAGGGTCGCACTCTCAGCGCGTTGGCTCTATCAGGTTGCGTCATACGTCCAAATCAACAGAAAAGTTTCGTGCGGCTCTGCCTATTTACGTTTGGATTCTCCCGATTCAGGATCAAGACCACTGCAAGCCATTTCCGAAACCGTTCTTACATCGGGAATTGAGTGTATATAGTTTGAAAAATCTGTTTTAAATAGAAAAACTTTTTTCATTAACATAATTCGAAGTTCATGCAAGACTGCAAGAATAGAAATGGCTCCTGGATTCGAGAAACTTTGACCTATTTGTATTTTTTATTTTGACTTCCTGTATATTATTATTACTATTATATTATACCATTAAGCCATTCGCTTTTCGGGGTAGGCGTGATTCGCTCGGTGAGGAATGGAGTAATGTGAGGTAGGAGGTATAGATTTTTTAGATTGATCTAGAATTCTCGTGTTATTTATTTAAATAACACGTTCGTTCCGCAACACTGCTCCGACCCAGGTTGCTGATAAATCTCTCTAGCGATCACCCCAAGTGAAGAGCTTCTCAAAGTCGTTATGTGAAGCTCCCCACTCGGGCCCATTAGTATCTGCCTCTGGGCACACTGTCATTTACTTTACCTTTATACACTTTTTCCGTCAGTCGTTCATTTTTCATCCTTTCAACATGTCCGAACCATCTTAACTGATCTCTTTCCCATATGTCAACTATTGTCCCTTTTGCACCACATTCTTTGAGGATTATTTCGTTTCTGACTTTGTCCATCAGTGTTTTCCCGCATATTTTGCGTAGGAAATTTATGTCAATCGCGATAATTTTGCTCTTGTCCTTTTCTTGACAGGTCCATGTCTCGCTACCGAATAGCACAGTCGGTACAAATATAGAATTATGAATTGCCATTTTAGCTTTTTTTGATATAATTTTACTTCTGATAATGCACCCTGCTCAACCGATATCCTTCTTACCCTCGTTTATGAGCCTATCTAACTCCCTGTCTATCTTTCCGTCTCTAGTGAATAGGCTACCCAGATATGCGTACTTATCAACTTGTTTTAATCGCTCATCATTTAGGACAATGTTGCAAATCGTTTTCAACCTTTTCCTTTAAACACCATGATTTTTGTTTTATTTACGTTAATTTTAAGGCCCATGTTCGTCATGCTTGTATTCAGTTTACTCAACATTCTTTGCAAGTACTCGATTTATTCTGCCATAACACAAATGCACAGAAAACTTTCTATCCTACTCTCAAACTTTTTTCTGTGATCTGTCTTAAGCTAAATATTTGATCCGTACATGATATTCCTGGCATGAATCCACTTTGGACTTCCCATATCTTTTCTTCTGTTATTTTCATTACTCTATGAATAAGTATTTTTGATTATATTTTACTTACGGTACTTAATAAGCTGATACCTCTGTAATTATTTCAGTTGTTTTATCTCCTTTTCTTCTGTATATTGGGACGATAATCGCCTTTTTCCAGTCATCTGGAACTTCTCCCATCTCGGTACATAAATTTATCAATTCGCACAGCCTGTGAGGTATGTATTCGCCATCGTATTTAAGCATTTCAGCGCTAATACTGTCTACACCAGCAGCCTTACCGTTTTTCAAATTCTTAATTATATCCCTAACCTCAGTTACACAGATTTCCTCAATTGAGTTTACTGATGCATTATGTTCTATATCGCAGTTCTGGTGTTCTATAGCTTCATCTCCTAATCATTCTTTAAAAGAGTCTTTTAAAGCGTCTATTATCCCGTCTATATCATTAAGCATTTCACCTTTGCTGTTTCTTATGCTGACAAACTCTGAATTTTTAATTTCCTTCATAGATTTATATATCAGTGAAGAAGCAAATATATTTGCTGATTGATCATAATGATAAAACAAAGTGCTCATCGAATGAGCACCCTAAAATTGTAAATAAAAACAAGTGAAATCACCCGAAATCGAACTCACAGCTGGTTCATTATTATATTCTGTAATGTACAAACAAAGATTTCCATAGGATCTAGACCTAGGAAAATTTTTTCGACATACTTTTATGAAGAAGCAGAAATTTTTATCCATAATTACCCCATCATATGCAGGAGATCTTCAAAAAACTGTTAAAAGCAGTTATATATGGTACCAAGAAACTGGAGTATATTTTCTGATTTTTGGAGAAGCCGCGATCTGAAAAATTCTCGAATGTCGACCCATAATTACCCCGGTTGAAACGGTATTAAAAATAACAACAAGGATTCTTTAGGATAAGAAACAGAAAAAAAGTGTAATAAGGGGCCGTCCATAAACTACGTTACCAATTGGGGGGGGGGGGGGGCAAAAACTACGCTTGTTAATATGGGAGGGTCAGTTGAACCCGTGTTACGAGCCAAGATAATGTTTTGTATCACTAGAAACGCGAAAAACACAGAATAAACGTGAATTTAATAAAATTATACATAATTAATATGCATACTCTAAACGAAGTGGATAAATATTATAATATTAAATAAATAAATATAATAATAAAAAAGAATAATAAATAATAAATATTATAATATTATTGTTGCCATTGAAGTGAAAGGTGAGGTAAAAAGTATTCCCTGAAATTTGTACTTTAAAGAAATGTAAATCTATCACAAACTGGCTTTTAAGTATTGCTAAAAATTATTCTGCCATTTTTTACACTTTTTCACCGAAATTCCGATCTCGTATAGTAGTTTTCAGCCAAATTTGTGAATAATTTAAAAAAAAAGAATTTTGAAGAATATTCTTATTTTGCCGTTGTGCAAAGTTACTTGTCTATAAAGCGCGCATGCGCGTCCTTTGCGTCGATTCGTAAAATATATGTGTTCAAAGTGCGCATGCGCCAATATTATTTTCACAAAGTCTTCGAGACTGAAGTACTTTGCAGATCATTTATAGGAACAGAAGTCCTCACTTTCGAGGTGGGTGCAAAAAAGAAATTCCACTTCAGTATTTTCGAAAATTCAGTATTCGAGGTTTAGCTGAACACCCTAATAGTTATTAAAGTATTTTAGTTGAATTAATTACGTCAAATTTACAGCAAGAGAATATTTATATTTTTCGTATTTTTTTAAATTGATTTAATGTACATTTAGTTTACACACAACAAGGTACTTGTCGTGCCGATGATAAGCGAAAAAATGTCAGAAATCGCAAGTACCGTTGGTTTGCGATAAATAATGAGACTGTGCGATATCGTATCGCTAATGAAATCAATTCCCTCGTTTCGTATCAGCGTGCGAGTTTACCGGTCGGAAACGTTCACTAACCTCGGCCGTAGTTCGATCTTCGTTGGGAATTAATGAACTCGCTCTTGGGTCGTGGTAACCACCATGGCGTCGCGTCGCTTCGGTTTGCACTTCCGCGGAGAAATCCGAGGCAGCAGGCCACGACGCGACGGACCGACCGAGATTTCTCGTTCCAAGGTGTATGTTCCATAATAGGCATAGATGCTCATTGGTAAAGTGCAACGGTCTTGCTGATAAATATTTCCTCTTTTCATTTTTCAATAAATTTTTTTTCAATTTAAAAATCAATTTTGCCATTTGAAAGCGCTGTAATTTTTATTCGTTTCTACAACTTCGTATGATTGTTTTCGCCAAAAATCAATTCTGACCCAGGAGGTGAATCAATTTTTAAATGAATGACAGTCTCAATGATATTAATCTTGCTTTACTCACTGGAGTTGTCCCGATTAACTTTACAAGGGACGAGAGAAGTTAAATCTTGGCGTTAAATTGCAAAGACAACAATGACCGAGCTTTGAGTCGTATACTTACGTGAATCGTTAATCGAAGTCTTAATTGACTCTTTGATAGCTTTTTAGTTTTTGATTCGTCCACCCTCTAAATATGAATCAGTGAAAAATTCACTGATTGAAATAGTAGTTGGACATTTCACTGATTAATCAGTGACTCCAGACTTTTCACTAATCAATTCAGTAACAACAGAGTAAATCATGCGAAACATAACCTCTAAGAGTTAAAGTAAAGCGTTGTTGTTATTCTTTTACTTAAGTAGCAAAAATAATTTTTTTAGGAAATAAATTTTTTAATTTTCGGACTGTAAGTTTAATGAATTTACTTCGGGAAAAATATACTCTACCTCGTATAAAAAGTACTTACTTGACGGGTGTGTACATGAAAATCGAATCTTGGAAGTAAAGAAATATGTGAGGTTTTTTGCCATTTAGAAGCATCAAATCTTTTCACATTTTTTAATATTGGATCACATTTATGGGTTTTAAGTTTTTACTATGATTATTTTATGGAATCTACTAAAATCTTATTTCATTATGACTGCTAAATTGACGTGGTAAAGTGCTGCCAACTCTCAAAAGTGAAACTTTCACTGAATGAATAAGTAACTTTTCACTGGTTGTCAGTGACCGGATTCTAGCTATTGGAATCAGTGAGATTTCACTGACAATCAGTGACTTTTAACGGATTCAGATTTAGAGAGCACGTTATTGGTCCCAGCGCAGATCATATACGCATATGCCGTGTTTTCAATCTTTTTCCCCCTTTTTCATTTTTTCTCTCCTTCATTTCTATCTCAGTCTTTGATTAATTGAAATCGACGCTATTTTCATTGGACTTCACCTTTGCCTCATTCCTTCCGCGTTACCATATACGATTATACGAGTCTTCGGCACCGGTAAGCGAGATTGAAACGAAATGCCGCCGCTTCATTTGTTATGAGATTATGAAATTTACGCTATATATTTCAGGCATTAAATAAACTAACGATATCGTTTATTAATTTAATAAGCCATCAATTTTGAGGAAGCTACCAACGAGGTCGGAAGATAATTAACCATTTGAATTTTTCGTATTCGCTGCAGAGAATGAACGCACCGAGTATAAGTGAGTAATAAATAAAATTTTATTAGTAAATGGATCAATTTTGCTAGAATGTTTAAAATGTAGTTGTTTTATGTTGGAATAAGAAGCTTCATAGTATGCAATAAACAATTAAAAAATATAACAATAAATATTTATTTTTTTAGATCTTGTGAAATTAAGCAGCATTTTTTATAATACATGATGAGTCAGTGCAGACGTTTTTCCGTGACCCCGATCGGACCCCGACCTGATAGCCCTAAATACAGCATGAAACGCACGCCTCGATCGGCGTGCGTTTGATTCCCTATCAGGGCCAGGTCGGGAAATTTCTGCACGGGCGATTTCAAGCTGTCAGTAAATATACAAAATATCAAATACACCAGAGTCTCGATAAATGAACAATCTCGGGGGTTGCCTGAAAATAGCCTTGTTCGTATATTGCGCAATCTACTTGACTGAGTAGTAGTGCATGCGTCCCTTCAGAGGCGGAGTCGCAATCGTCTCTCGCCCTACCCCCTGAGAAACTGCCGGGACCAGCAATTCTAGGAATTCATATAACGCGTGCGATCGCGCGTTCAAATAGTGAGACTCTGGTATATTCCATTCGTTTCGAGACATGCATGTATTTCGCAGAAATCGCGAGTTACCTCTTTACAGCGAGTGATAACCAACTTATACTTTCAGCCTAAGACACTTCATCATAACTAGGCGTTTTTTAGGCCACAACATTTAAAATATACCACAGTTTTCTAATTTCAATGTTGAAAAACTTCAAACTTAGAATCTGTATTTAGTAAAGACTTTAAAATAAAGCTCTTTTGAAAAATTACCTACAAAACCTGATCATATAGTGGGCTTCAGATTATCGATACATTATTTGTTATTTGCTATCTATTAATCCAGGTCCGAGTCTAGATCTTACTTTTGTGTAATACACCCTAATAGCAATCGTTGTAATATTCATCTAACAGTTGCAAGGTCTTGCGTAGCGATACTCGATACGACAGTGAAAGTTCATATGAAATTCTGAGACATTCTGAACCCCAAAACAAGGTTTTCGCGAATCTCCCCCCCCCCCCCTCTCCGTGTGTGTATGCGTGTGTAGATTTTTAGTCTATTTAGCCCGATAACTTTCGAAAGAGCTGACAGATTGGATAGGCCTTTGGTATACTCTTATAGTGTCCTGAACTGAAGGTCAGGTTCGTTAGCCAGCCATTTTGGACAAAAATTCAAAAAGTGAGAGCATTTTCAAAATTTTGTAGACCACTTTTTTTTAAATTCAAAACTTCTATGTACGGCTGTTCGTATTACTCAAAAAGCGAACAGTTTATCCTAATGACTTTTTTCGATAAAAAAAATTACAATTAAAAAAAAAAACGAAAATGAAAATTTTAAGCCAAACAACGCACGATATAAAAAAAGTCAAGAGAAGAAAAACGTTGTTTTTTGAAAGCCTTGCAAGATTATCATGACACTTTTTTAATTTTGTTGGAAAATCGAAAATTGAAATTTTGATCGCACAAAAAATAATGAAAAATTCTGTTTTACGATCAAACTATGCAAGAAAGGACAAAAGATGAATTGACCAAAATTGTGTACCCAAAAAAGATTTTCAAATTCGTTATAAATCACTTTTTGATTTGACGAGTAGATTTTCTTTTAATCGTAAATATAAGATTAAAAATAAAAAAATTAAATTTTTTGAAAAACGACACAAAAGAGAAGAAAAAAAATGAAAAGATGAAAGTTTTTCAACCAAAAAAGATCTAAAAATTTGTTATAAACTTTTGTTATAAGAATACATTAGAAATAAAAAATTAACTTTCTTAAAAAGCGACACAATCAGAATTTTTCGCCTAAATTGTATCTACAAATTTTCTTAGAACCACTTTACTCTAGGAGGCGTATTTTTGGTTTAAATCGTAAAACAGAACATAGAAAATAAACAAATTAATTTTACGGAAAAAAGACACAAGTTGCAATAAAATATTTAATAACGAAATAGTTTTTTTATAGAATACGCACTTTTTCTAAATTATAAAAACAAGACAATGAAAATACTTCTGTTTTAATACCAATGCATATTATGAATTGTAATAATATACATTTATTGAAATTATATATATTTTCAGGGTAGCTGCGAATAAAATTGAATTCAAAATAAAAAACAAATATTAAGGTAATCATGATAAATAAAATTTGTACTTTATTTTGCAATATCTGAATAAGCAATCCCAGGCCGAGGTATAGAAGTAAATGTAATATATACATTTGATATAATAGTGTTGAAAATAATGTAGAAAAGTTCGCATTTTGGACAAAATCTGCTTTAACCTTTAGTTTTAAAAAGTCTGTGCACAAATATGGGGAGAGTACACAGGCTGAGAGCGTAGCGTGAGCTAAATACATTATTGAGCGCGAAGCGCAAGAAGCAACAGACGCTCGCCTTAGGCGCGCTCAAACTTGCGAGCGATGAGAATGTGCCCGCATGGCGGGCAGATTTTTTAATGTATGAAGAAACTCGTATTGAACCTGTATAAAGGATTCATTTTTCTATTCTATTAAATATTTATGTACACCTACAATACAGTTGAAAGACTTTATATCAATCTTGTTTGCGCTTCTTTCCTTTTTTTTAGAATATATTTTATTATAATTTTTCAATTCATGAAACTCGTATTGAACCAGTCTAAATGATTAATTTTTACATTAAATTCATGTATCTATAAATATGTCTTCTCTTGACTCGTTATTCTCATACTTGACATCAACAGACACGATCACGAGATTTCAATGAGGGAATCCTATATCGCACGATTTAATATTACCCAAGCGCACTATCGCTACATGAAAATCGTGGCCATACACTCATGTAGATGGAAAGGTGGACCATGTACGGTACTGTTGTAGGTTGAATGTGTTTAAAAAAAAATTAAAAGATGCTTGTAGAGCAGAGGACAGACTTCGATGCCGATTGACGAGAAAATGCTGCTCCCTTGTGCGCGAAATAATTTATGTAACGGAGAATGTGGGTGCTTTCACTGTGGACTTAGTAGACTTACCACGAGTTAAGGATATGTGTGCTTCGGGCTGATTCGCAACAACGCATGACTCCGCAAACTGGAGCATTACAAAGCACATTCACTTTCTACTGACAAAGTCCTCGCGGTTAGATCAAGTCGTGATTCTCACGATACGACGAATTTGCACTTTGGAGTCGTGCCCATACTTCGAAATGCAAGATTTAACGGATGAATCGCAAACTCGAAGCATATAGAGTGCACAGAATCGAATTAGCTTTGCATCACCTGGTTCATTAAGACTTTCTGAATATTGATTCTGAAGGTATTCAACTGGATGTATTGCCGAAACTTTGAATTATTTAAAACAAGATATTGGTCGAAGGTGTTATTAAGCACTCTCAGCGATTCTTTCACCCTCTCAGCGACTTGCTCGAAAGGCGAGAAGGCCATTGGAGTAAATTATATTAGCGAGTCGGAGTGTTTAAATTCTTAGTAGAAAAACCTATCCAATTACTTTTAATGAATAGGTTTGCTATATAGAAGATCAGGAAATGGTACGAAAAATTTTAAAATTCTCTAACGAACTCGTGGATAAATTCGATAAATTTCCCAGATTTTTTGTCATGTCATTTTTGGTCTGGAAATTGTATGGGAAATTAAAAAATATGAAGCCTCATAGCTTGGTCGTACATTGTCTGCGAACGTTTATTATTTCAAATTTGAATGAAGTATTATGAGCGAAAAGTTACGTTGTATCGCGAAATACCAGTGCCTGTTATTTAGCGATCTAAATCATGTAGCAAATATGATGGAGTTTTTCAAATTGAAAATATTTCAGTTTTTATAGGCTTGAATTCTAAAACATAAAACTTTGAATGATCGAGAAATATCTCTGAAGTTTGAGAATTTTCTCTCAAAAGTGTCTATCCCTTGTTTCAGAGGAAAAAATATATTGCAAGAGTTATTGACAGAAATCTTGTGACATCTCCGTTTCCGATTACGCGGTGAATAGTCCAATTACGTGTCACAATTAAGAATAATGGCATAAGTGTTATTAAAATTTAAAATACTGATATCCTAAATTTAGATTAACTCTTCTATTTTTATGTTACAGAGGGAAGTATGCTACGGTTCGAAGGTGCAGGGAAAGGTCTAGTGGAAGGCTGTGGGCAGCCAAATTTCTAAGGAAGAGGCGACGAGCCCAGGAACTTCGAGCAGAAGCTCTTCACGAGGTTGCAGTGCTGGACGCTGCAGCTCATTGTTCTCGTCTCGTTTCTCTTCATCAGGTTTTCGAAACTAAATCCGAGATGGTCCTCGTCCTAGAAATGTAAGTTTTTCTTCTTCTTAATCTCCTTTCTTTAACAAAGAATAATCTTTATAAAGTATTTATTTATATAATCTAGCAATTAAAGCAAAAATGAAAATTATATTTCCTTATTATTCCTCTTGCAATTAAAGATCAATCTCTTTAAAGCAAACGTAAACCTACAGGACAATCAATCACGTTTTGTAAAATCAGGCGGATTATATTCGTCATTAAATAACAAAGAAACGTTTTTTTCATATAAAAACATTATTTTAAGCATAAAGATTCATTTAATTAATCAATTAGTGATATCTAGTGATATCTTGTCCAAGACACTGTCCTTATCACATTTCATAAATCTATATTGCAGTTTTTCATGTTTTTCTACAGATATCGCAATACGTAACATAAAATTCCAGCGGTATTTATTAAAGATAACAAAGACGCCTTCCTCGTAAAAGATAAGAGCATTTCCTCTAAAAAGTCGATTTTACGATTCTTTTTTCAAACCATGTTTTTATTTTAAAGGGCTCCCGGTGGTGAATTACAAATGGTGCTGGATAGGGATGAAGTCCCTGAAGAGCGACAAGTGGCCAGACTGCTCAAACAAATTCTTCATGGCATTGCTTGTCTTCATTCCCTCAACGTAGCACATCTCGATATCAAGGTAAGTTTTTAAAATTCAAGTGTAATTGTTTTTTAATTTTTTTCAATTATTGCCTTCAATCAAAAAAGTATTAATTTTTCGGGGACAATGAGAAATGCAGGCGCCACCCTGAAAATAGCTTGTGGTTTGTCTGATGAAGACATTTTAGGCAACATTCCGATTGGAATGTGGACAGTGGACACTGGTAGCCTGTAAGAACGACCTAAATTGTTATATAAATACGGGGAACACTGCCAACCATCAGATTAGAAACGACTACAAGCTGAGAACTGCAGGTTCTGAGCTCTTCGCAGAGCAATCTCACTTTAAACTTATCTTCTCGAAATTCCGTAAATTATTTTTACTCTCGTCAAGATTCACTGACAAAATCTTGGATATTTCGAATTCCAAAAGTCAATTTATATTTAAGAGATATCTTTCTCAATTTAGCGTTATTAAAGCTCGAGGGGATAACATTGTATTGTCACGGTGCACTGCTCCTGGCCACATACTTTGGGACACGACCCTATTGCATTTGTTCATGATCAAAAGTAAACTTTCTCTCAATGATAACCCTGAAAGAGTACATTTCGTGACTAGTGTGGACTGATGGCCTTTTTGAAACGAGCGCAATGTTTTTGTAACGAG
>CAKNYM010037472.1:0-36866 GCA_932195095.1 Andricus curvator | reverse complement strand
GACGATACCGAAAATTTTGTTTGTTTTTACGTATTTCTAACGGCTTAGGAGATCCTTATAGAAAATTATAATTTTAATTTTTGTGAGAAAAAATTTGCAGGGTTATACTCGTTCAGACCCACCGATGCTGAATTTTTTAATTAAAAATAATTAGCTTAATATTTACAAATTTTTCATTCATTAATTTTAATCCTTCGCATCTGTTAACAGTCTCATTCGAGGTCTCATTTCTGAGTCCAAAAGGTTCGTCTTGAGATAACTTACGCCGACTTGAAATCACCATGCTGAAACCATAAAAGTAAGACATTGTCTTATGTCTCGTCTCAGTTTTGAGACACAGCCAGACATTGATGTATTGGAGACGAACTCAAGACATCGCCAAGTCGAACGGAAGTCGAAGCATTTTTACTCGGGAAATGAGTTTTTTAAAATTGAAAATTAATTTTTTTAAATGCAAATTTAGCTATTTTAGTTTTTGTTAAAAATCGATTTTTTAGTTTAAAAATTCAACTATTCGGTTGAAAATTTATGTGATTTATTGAAAATTCGTATTTCTTGGTAGAAAATTAATCTTCTTGGTTTAAAATTCAACTATTTCTTTAAAAAAAAAAATATATATATATTCTTTCGAAAATTCGCGTTTTGTGGTAGAACGTTAATCTCATTGGACAGAAATTCAGCTATTTGGTTAAAAATTTAATCTTCTTGGTGGAAAATTGATCTTTTTGTTTGAAAATTAAATTATTTTGTTGAAAATTTGTATGTTTTGTTCTGTTTAACTGTCTGTGATATAAAATAAAAATCCTTCCTTGGTTAAAATATAAACTATTACGTTTTTTATTAAAAAGTTAATCTTTCTTGGTTGAAAATTTAACTACTTAGTTGAAAGTTGAACTACGTAAGATAGAGGGAGGGGAGGTTCAAAACGTTTTTTCATACGAGACGCCTGGACTAGTGGTAATTTCTAGATTCTTTCCGGATATAAAATTTGTTATAAAGAAATTAAGGCTTTAACATTAAGATTGTGAAAGCAGTTTTGGACCCTCTTTTAAAAAGCCAAAGCTTTTCTTCAATAAGAATTTTTGTTAAACCTCTTAACATTTTAAAAATTCCATCTGAGATTGGAATTCACTTCTCAGAGAAAGGTTTCTAAAATCTCAGGATCTCCGTTTACGTCCCTTACGCTTATTTCCTTTTTATCCAGAGAACCTTCTAAATTTTGCAGAACATTAATGCAATTTTAACGAACTATCAGGGAAAAATTGAATGCCAGGTGAGCGTTTGATCCTCGTTGTATCGTCGCTCGTTCAGAATCGAAGGGCTGAATATTCATGAAGGAAATCAGCACTGGTATATGCACGTGTCATCACACACGTAGGGGTAGGTTGGAATGTCATGCTGAGGGAGGGGTGGCGTGTAATCGGGTCGTGTTCGATCCAGCTTTCATTTCTCCTTTTATTAGACCATAAATTCATAGAGTTGCGGTCAATGCACACACGCCTCTCATGTACGGTTTCCTTTTTCATATCCGTGTCCAGTACACGAACTATTAATTACCTTACACGAATACTACACTCTGATTTATCACCCCCCAGTGCCGTCGCATTAGTAAATCGGACATCGGCTTTTTCTTTTAATGACGTTGATCAAAATGATCATGTCATTAGTGAATTCGATTCCTATAGTTCATTAAATGAACAGATTTCACCAATAGAAATTAATGAAAATAAGTCATAGTATGCGCCGCACCTACAAAAAAAGGATTTCGTAGCATATTAAGACATTAATTAAGTCATTAAAATCTCCCCTCCCTTACTTCAACTTTTTTCCCCTACTCCCCCACCCCTCTCATAATTCCCCCCCACACATTCTCTCCTACCCTTACTTCCCAAACCTTCCTATACTATCCCTGCCCTTACATTCTCCTTCACTTCCACTCCATTCCCTTACTTCCCCTCTCCTTCATTCCTCTATTTCCCCTACTACCCTTGCCTTCTCCGTCCTATCCCTACTTCCACTCCTCTTACATCCCTTCGACACCCTACTTCCCCTCACATCATTTCCACAACACCCTAACACTCCCCTATCCCTCACTTCCCCTACTTCCCGTCCCGGGAAAAAAGTGCGACGGATGAACGGGTGAACTGACACCCGACCGAATCTATACGGGCTATGAAACCCTGAAAAATTGCTTGAACACTGTAGGATAATATCAGCAACGTTGCTGCAATATTGAATGGCAATATTAGCAATATTGGTACAATGATGCATGGTTATATTGGGACATGGGAATATTGCAACGTTTTCTTCATATTGGGGGATACACAATTGGGTGGCCCAAAAAAGTAAAATAGAATCAAAATTAAAAAAATCAAATCAAAAATCAACGTTAGCCCTGCACGAGCTGGAAAAAGGTTAGTCTTACGAAAAATGTCTCAATAGTACAGTTCGATCAAAATATTTGTGAAATTTTGTATAAATCAAAGAAAAATGTTTATCCCTTGATCCAAGTCCTTTGAATGCTAAAAAGTGTTGATTATTTTATTTTATTTTTTGAAAAAATGGCAATCACTGAAAATAATTTTACCCTAATTTTGTTTAGAATACTTTTATTTAGAAACCACCCTCTAAGGGGGTTGAATGATTGAAAATGACCTTGACAAAATAAAAATGTGTGTCATTCATAGAAATAAACTTAAAACTAATTAAATCTAAAGCTTTTAAAAACTACCCCTTAGAACGATATTTTGCTTCTTTCACAGTTCTTCAAATAATTTCTCATAAAAAATGTTTTAGGATGAATTCAGAAATTTTGTTTAAATATTTTAAAAATAATTTGAAGACAATTTGAGTTCCGGTTAAGGCCAGTAAACGAACCTTAATAAAAAAAGTAAAATATTGTCTTTTTTCCAAAAAGTGGTGCCAAAAAAATGTCTCTGGACAAATCAATTTTCAGCCGAAACAGCTAGTCTGATGTCAGAAAATGAGGCTGGGATTTATTGAAAAGTAATATCACCTCATGCAAACTACCCTTAGAAAGCAATGAATACCCTCTTTTAAGAATAGGAACTTATATTCTGTTATTCCTTTGTTATTTTTAGACGAAATTTTTAGGACACTTAGAAATAGAAGAGCCTTATTTGAGAGAATCACATTGGAAAATTAAAAAAGCAAGAAAATATGTGTTTCTTATGTGTAAACGTGAAATCTACAAAATGTAATTAAAAAATTATTTTTCAATTCTCAGATGTCTTATAGATTTATTCAAAAATCTACGTATATTAGGAGTTGCACCTTCAAATAGAAAAACCTAAGTATAGTACTCTAGCATTTTACCATTTATTATCAAGGATGGTGTAAAGGCCAAAAACGGATCTCAAACTGTCCTTAAATGATTACGAAAACTATTAAATATTTATGCGATATTTCTAAAGTCATTCTAGGACTTTTCTTATGAGAAATTATGCGAAGAACTGCGAAAGAAGCAACATATAGTTCTCGGTGTAGTTTGAAAAGGTTTAAGGGTAGTTTTTTATAACTGGAAAACATTTTATTTTCTAGAAGTTTATTTTTTATCGATCAAGGATGAAAATATCTGAGGTGCATAAAAAAAGCACATTATCAAATTTCAATCCCCTGAAGAAGGTGGTTTTTACACTTTTGAGGATAGAATTCTGAATAAAATTAGGGCAAAATTATTTTCAGTGATGTCCACCAACATTTTATTATCATATTAATTGCTTTCATGTAAGTCATTTGTTATTTTTACAAAAAAGAAATAATTAACACTTTTTAGCGTTTAAAGGCCATGGGCTATGGGTTTAACATTCTTTTTAATTTATAAAAAATTGCAAAATTATGAGTAAGATTGGTGCAACGTCACATGTCAATATTTGTAACATTATGGTAATGTTGCATGATAATACGAATAGCATTGTCGGAATATTGCACGACAATATTGGCAAGATTGATATATTGCAGCGTCTTCTTAAGAATGTACAAACACGAATTTGTATTATTTATTTGCATTTACCAAAGGATAAAACTATATCCCCTTTTTAAACATTGCAGGATTACAACAACATTGCTGCAAAATTGTGTGCTCTTAAGCATTCAAATTTGGACATTCTGAGATTAAAAAGCTTTAAATGTTTAGGTTTCTAACTTTAAAGCTTTTAAATTTGGAATCTTTAAAAGCAACAGAGCTTTAGAAGCTTTTAACTTTAACACGTTGTAATTAGAATATATCAAATTTTATCTTTTTTTCAAAACTGAAATCTCAAAATTCGAACAGTTATAATTTTAACGAATTTATTATTAAAAGCATTAACTTATTCATTTGAAATTTCTAAAATTAGAAGCTTGACACCTTGAAGTGTTAAAATCGGAAAGTTTTTTATTTAAAAATCATAAAAATGAGACATTTTCAATCGCGAAGCTTTCAAATTTGGAAGCTTCTAATTTTATAGTTTTCTAATCTTTGAATGTCATAAATTTTATATTGCGAATTTTAAATTTAAATTAAAACCGTTCAAGCTTGAAAGCTTAAATAATACAGGCTACCAGATTTTAATTTTATAGTTTTTAAAATGTTCATTGAATTTAAAACTTTAAAATTGAGGCTTTTAACTGTGAACATTTTTCATTTTCAAATTTTAAATTCAAAGTTTCGAAGTTTAAAGATTTCAAATTTTTAAGTTTTCAATTTAAAAGTTCTTAAATTTTGATATTTCCGACTCAAAAGCATTCAACTATGAAAGCTTCTTATTTAAAAATTCTCCGATCCGAAGTTTATGCGTAAAATTCAAATGTGAATATTATTAATTCCAAATCCTTCAAATTTGTAGATATACATTCTAAAGCTAGAGAAATAACGCCCACTTATAAATCATGAACTCAGGAATCTCAGGATGTTCCACAATTTCCATCTCTCAACTACAAATTTCAGAAATATTTGAACCTGAAGAAATTCATTTAATTATGCAGCTTCATAATTAAAATACTCGAACATTCGAGGTCTGCTAATGTAAAATATCCCACTTTTCTTAATTACAATTTTTATTCGGTTATATCTAGTATATTCATATCAATTTGTCCAATTAAACGAATTTGTGACAAATTCTTCTTGATTATAAATTTACAATCCAAAATGAAGAGTAATTTCTAAGCTTTTCAGAGAAATAGTTTCGCAATAAGAGTAAATAAACCGTTTGTCGTAGCCTCGTGACGTAAATACAAAATACAGCAAGGAGAATTTCAATTTCCAGGTAATATATCCTGTTGTGCCGTAAAAGTTTCTTATCTCACGTTAACTGAATTTAAACGAAAACTGTACATCCTTCTCCGGAAGTATTTTCCTCTGACATTATTGAAAATTGTCCAAAGAAAACTTCATCAGATAAATACGTGTAAGCAAATGTAATCAAAATAAATGAAATTTTTGTCTACAGATTGGAATTTAATCAAATTTTAAATCTGGATTATGTTCAATAATTTTAAGGAAAAACAATCAAACTTATTTTTGCTCTGTTGTTAAATTCAGTTACTTCAGGTTACGTGTACAAATTGGCTGGCTGACCAAAATTGGCTGAATCCACTGCGCTATTTGTCTCATCTGGCTGGGAGTATAAATAAGATATTGAGGACAAATCGATTTTCTGAAATATAGTTATACTCTGCAAGCAGTAGAATGTAAAATCAAGACCAATATTTTCTAATAGCCTTGGTTACCTCTCGCGTGAAAAGAATCTTTTAATAATTTTTTTGCATCGAAGCGACGCCACAGTGGCGGAAAAAAGTTCCTCTGGACAAATCAATTTTCAACCAAAACAACTAGTTCGATTTGCAAGTTTTTTTATAATGGCGGTGCATGGAATTCTGCATCTTCACAACGGAGCATATTCTAGAAAAAAATTCTAATCAATTTCGTTTAACCAAACAAAATATAATCAAAGTTTTTTTTACTTTTCAAGGCTGCTATTTTATCAAAAAATGGTAATTCAACTGAAAATGGTCATTATCCAGGCAAAAACTCATTAAAAATTGATTTTCGCAGTATTAATCAAATAAAATTTGTTCACATATTTTTATAAATTAAATAGTAAACAAAAGTTGTAACTTCTTTATTTGCGATATTTATATGAATACTTTGGACCTATATTTTCGGGAGGAAATGGAAATAAAATAATGTTGACAGAATCAAGCCATTTTTCGATAGTTATGTTTTAGTGCATAAACAAATATAATAACAAATACATTATTTGTCCATTTGCCACTAGAAAACTTCAGTTTTCAGCAGAATCAACTGCTTATATGTTGCCAAAGCCTTTTGCTGAGATACTTTGAAGTTAGAGAATGATTGTGTATTATTTAAACAAATTTAATAAAAAATACAATATTTTGCCATTACTCAGTAGTTTAGATTCGTACTTTAAGTAGAAGAAATGCTTATACATATTTTGCGAAAGCTTCGTGCTGTGATAATTTGAATTTAGACAATATCTTTGTATTGCTTCAACGATTTTAATAAACAAATGCGTCATTTGGCCCTTTTTTTAATGTAAAAGTTTCGTAGTTTTAGCAGAATCAACCGCAAATACATAGTGGAAAAAATGATGTATAATAATTACTACTATGTATGATTTTTCCACCTGGGTATATTGCCAAAGACTTTTGCTGTGCTACTTTAAAGATAGGCGAAAATGATGTGTTGTTTAAACAATTTTAATAAAGAATTGCTTCATTTGGCGTTTTTCAATATATAAGTTTAGCTTTATTCAGCAGAATGAACTATGAATATTTTACTACTGATCTTTTATTATTTCATTGTACTTTTTAGATAACAATCACTCATTATTAATTAAATTGGATTTGAAAATTGTAAATGTTATGTAACAATAAATCATCACAAGAAAAACCCCTTGGTGATACACTTTCAGATTATTATACTGAAAAAAAACTAAATACATATGATGAAAAATGGGCAACTCATGCCTTTGTCGTCTGCATTAGTTTAAATAATGAGCGATTGTTATCTAAATAGCACAATAAAACAGCAAAAACCATTAGTGATATTTTTGTAATAGATTATGTTGAAAAAATAAAACATATATACTTAAAAAAGCCATATGAAGCATTTGTCTATTACATTTGTTTAAACAATAAAAATTATTGCTCACTCAAATTATGAAAGTAAAAGGCTTTTTGGCAACAAAGAAGCAGTCGATTATGCTGCAAAAATGAAACTTATCTGCTGAAAAATGGTCAAATAATCTATTTGCTTTTGAAGTTTATTCAAATAAATTGTAATTGTTTGTCTACATTCAAAGTATCAAATCAGAAAGGTTTTTGGTGAGATATTTGTAATAAATTCTACTAGAAAACTTGTATACTGAAAAATGGACAAATGACGCATTTGTTTATTAAAATTGTTCAAACAATTTAAAATTATCGCCTAACTCCAAACCTTGACAAAAAGGGCTTTTGAAATATATAAGCAGTTGATTCTGCTGAAAAAATAAATTTTCATACTGTCAAATGGCTGCATAATGTATTTGCTATTAGATTTATTTAAACAATGCACGAATAATGTTTATCTGTCATGTATTCTAGCAAAAAGATATCGGTGTAATACTTGTAGTTGATTCAGTTAAATAAACGAAAGTTTTCTAATTTGTAAAATGGCTTGATTTCGTATGCCTTTATAAAATGTGTATAAACAAACATCAATTGACGTTTAACTTTTTCCAAATAGAAGTCAACATTATTTTACCTCTATTTACTTATGAAAATATAGGTCCAGTGTATTGAAATATCGTGAGTGAAGAAGCTACAACTTTGGTTTACTAATATGTTTATAATAATTGTGTAAACTAATTTCATTTAATTAATACAGCTAGGGCCCATTTTTAATGATTTTCTCTTACATTCTGACCATTTGCAGTTGAATGAATTTTAACTGAAAAAAGTTGCAAATCAGACTAGCAGTTTTGGCTAAAAATTGATTTATCTAGAGACACTTTTCTTACCCCATTGTGCTTAAAGCTAGTATTCTAATTTGAAAGAGTTTCTGAAAACCTCCAAATTTCGGAAAATTCTGAAATTAGAAACAATCAAATTTAAAAATGTAGAAGTTTAAGCTATCCAAATAATTATTAGATTTAAAAACATCTAAATTGTGATCTGTATTATCCATATTGCCATCAGTAGGTGAGATATATCCCTCGAAAACCATTTTCTGCTCGAGTAGCAGTCTACATTACCTACTGATGGTAATAAAGATATCGACATTAACGATTATTAATAATTAAAATATGAAATTTCTGAGTTGGAAGTAGGCAAATTAGAAAGCATTAATTATTTGCGAAAGTTTGATAATTTACGAACTACAATTTACCTTAAAGTTGCGGGTCCAGTTCCCAGATCGAACGTAAATTCAACATGACCACCAGATAGATAGAGTGCAATAAAATCACCAGTGGCATCGCTGTGGTGACCATTATAGAGGATCACACCATTGCGCGCTGTTGGTTTCAGAGTGACGGCCAATTCTAACCAGGAAAGCGACGTTTCCGCTAATCCCGGATACCGTAAGTATGAGGATCCATTGAAGGACGGCACCTGCAGAAAATGACCTTCTAGTTAATTGGAATTTGAGTTCAGACCATTTTACGAGAAAATTACATTTAGAATTATCAGTCTCAGCACTTCTTTCCAATCAAGTCCACCCTTAAAGTTAAATTAAATCTTAAGAAAAACCTGCGAATGCTTGTTTTTACATCCTTATTTCTTACTAAATCATTCTATTCCAAATTGAAAATCGAATAGTTTTAATTAGTTCAAAAATAAAATATATACACTTTAGGTGAGCCAAAAAAAAAAAATATTTTTCATAATTAAAAAAAATGTTAATCCCATGGTCCAAGACTTTCAAAAGCTAAAAGTGCTCATTTTGATTGCGTGTAAAAATTACAAATTACCTTAGAAACTTTCAGCCTAATCAATAGAAAATGACCTATCAAAACTTAAAATGTGTGCCACTGATATCAAACTACCCTTGGACTTTTTAAACTACCCCTAGAACGATATTTTGCTTCTTTCACAGTTCTTTATCAAATTTCTTATAAGAAAAATCCTGGAGTGACTTCAGAAATAATGTATGAATATTTCACATTCCTTAAAATAATTTAAAAAAAAATCTGAGCGAAGGGGAATTCACTCGTCGAACACCTGTACGGAGTAGTCCCTATTGCACCGTATTACGTCTTCATACATATTAATGGGCATTATTACGCAATATCAGTGGAAGAACACGTTGCAATTTTATTATTTATAATTATAATCAAACAATAAATTGAAACCACAATTAGGCTCAAATATAGTCATAAGCTAAAGTAAACTTTCAAACTGTTTTATTTTGTTTACAATAATTATTGTTAAAAAGACTATATTTCTCGGAAGAGTTGAAATTGAACTTGAGATTAATCTTCTTACAACTAAATGAATTAAATGAGCATTTCTTAGTGGAAAAAAATAATTTTTCCTATTCAATATTCTTGAAAGATTTCTTGAAAGTAAATAGTATATTAATTTTTAATCAAGATTGTACGTGATAAAAAATATTAAATAATATTATTCTTGCCAGAATGACAATTTTTAGACAAATCATCATGGGAAATATTTTTATTAAGGATGCTTATTAAAGTGTTATGACGTGTCATTTTTCACAGTAATTACATAAAACGTTAATCAATCGAACCAAATTCCGATAAAACATTTTATAATTTTTAATAATGGTTGTAGCTAGCTGTTCTGTAAATGATTTTATGTAATTATACATTTTATATGTTCTTCTTTCCGGTAGTAGTGTTTCATGTTACATTTAATAATAAAAACATCAGGGCAGTATTAAATAAAATGGATAAAAGAAACTGCTTCTTTTCACATGATGATGTGGAATTTGTGAATTTTTTAAACAATTTGTTTATCAAAATCATAAGTTGATGTAAGATGTACAGAGCACATATGAATGTTAACTAGCTTTCAAAAAGCTTTAATGAGAAAAATGTTTTTTTTTCCACGACTGAATGTTCATTTTTGCCATTTGTTTATACTACTTGTTATTAACAATAATAATTTTCAAATTTTCGCTATAGTTTTTTTTACAATATCAATGCTAAGGTACTATTAAAACAATTAGTCGTCCCGAATTTTCGGGACGACTAGTCCATCCCCTTTTCCAACTCCCCCAATTTTTCGGGACGACTAGCCACAGCATATAAAAAAAGCACTTACTCAAGTAAAAAACATTTACAGTGTCGTTTTTATTTAATACATTGTTCTTAACAATTGTCAATTTAATTATTAGCTAAAAATCTTGATTAACTATCAGTATTAACTGGCTTCCCACAGAACTTATTGGAAAAGTGCGAATTTCCACGAATGAAAGTTCCTTTGGGGCATTTGTTTATTATGTTTATATATTTATTATACAAAACTAAATGTATTCCCCTGCTAGCAATTATAAATATAATACAAAATATAAGGTACTTTAGGAAAGAAATCAGTGTTTTAACATTTGCGCACTATACTGAAGTATTTGTTTATAGTAATTGTTTATGACAAGTAACTTGTGAATTCAATGAATTGTTTATGTTTCTCAGCATACATTCTGATAAATAGCGAGTTTGTTTGAGCAATTCTCTTTTAAATCAAAAATCATATTTTACATAAAGTCCTCAAACTCCTTGATTTATCAATTAAATTTTTTGTGCAGCAATATATAAAAAATATAGTGACAAATTCTGATTCAATAACTCATCCGATGCTTGAAAACGCTAAAAGCGTTGCTCCTCGAATCTCAATAAGTGGAAATTTTCAAATTCAAAATTTTTTTTAATTGGCGTTATCAAGCTTCAGGTGAGTTATTGAATCCGTGTCCTCAATTGTTAATTTTGTCACTACATTTTTTATATATTGTTGCACAAATAATTTAATTGAAAAATCAAGAAGTTTGAGGACCCTAAAATTAGACTGTTACGCGTTATTACGCATTATTATGTGTTATTACGCGTAAAGTGTATACGGAGTAATATGCGAGTGAATTCCCCCTTGAATTATAGTTTAATGTTATTAATGTATTAATGTTTTACTAAAATATCAGAAAATGAAGCAGCTCTAAGGATACTTAGGTTTTCAAAAAAAAATTTATCATAACTTAAAATTGAAAAATGCTTTATTTAACAGAATCACCTGGGAAAATTAAAAAGGCAAGATGATATGGGTTTCTTATGTGGGCAAGTAAAATCAACCAAATCTAATTAAAAAATTATTTTTCAATTTTAAAACATCCTATAGATTTATTTAAAAACTCACGTATCTTAAGATTTGCGCCTTAAAAGAAGAGACCGAATAGAACTTTCGATCATTTGAAGCGGGTTGTTTTGCCTTCTAAGAATAGTACTCTAGTTTATATTTGTTTATATTATGTTAAGTGATATTACTGTTTAATAATATCCAGACATATTTTTTGTCATCCTTGTAAAAAAGTTACTCACTTCACAAGAAAAGACGGTATTAAATTTTTTTTATTATTGGTGTTTTAGAGGCCCAAAACCGGACCTCAAACTATCTTCAAATAATGGAAGAAGGTATTAAATATTTATGCAAGATTTCTGGAGTAATTCTAGAAATTCTTTTATGAAAAATTATGTGAAAAATGGCGAATTAAGCAAAATATCGTTCTAAGGGGTAGAATTAAAAAATTTAAGGGTAGTTTTCGAGCACTGGCATACATTTTTACTTCTACAAGGTCATTTTTAATCACTCAAAGCTGAAAATAGCTAAGGTGTAAAAAAAGGGACATTAAAGTGTGGTTTTTTTCAAATTTTGGAGTTCATTGCTCATTTTCACAATAAAAATATTAATAGCTTCTAATACCAAATAATTCAAATTGGAAAGATGTGCTTGAAATTGAAAACCAATTATAGCTTGAACTCGCTCGAAAATAAAATAAATGTCTAAACGTAAATACTCTATTATTCTGTAAAGTTAAAGTTTTAAAGCAGAAGGTACGTATAGTCCATAAATTCGAAATTCGGAGCTTTACAACTTTGAGGCTATATATTACGAGGCATTTTACATCGTTCAAACTTTAGATCATTAGAACTTCGCGTCTGCAAATGTGGATCGTTTCAACTTAAAAATTTTTTTAATTTAAGCCAGGGAAATTTCGTATATGAGGAACAACATCGCAAGATTTTGAAGAAAACACTGTTGTTAAAAAATAACTAGTTTCCGTGAAATGAATGTGAAATGAATACTTCCAATTAAACACTCAACAAATATTTAAAAAATAAGAATAATCCTAAGACTTCTGTATGAGCAGGTAAAAAAGAGGATTTTTGCCTACAAAGGAATACAAATTACTGTAGAAAAAAGATTGTTCAACAAAAGCTCTCAATATACATCACCGTCTTCCAAACCCAGGCCTTCAGGCATTTTATCTCCTCTTAAAATTGAAATTCAAAATATATTCACGAAGTAACGACTTTGAAAGCAGCAAGCAGGATAATGCCTTATTACAGGCTGTGGTAATAAATTGTTGCCGAAACTGCACTATTTCTCGTTCCTAATATTTTGCCCGTCGTGATATAGTAATTACCCCGTGTACGCAAACGAGAAAATTATACAGCGTCTGTCACTGGAATATGTGCATACATATGTGTATGTATATGTATATGTATATATACATATGTATATAGATCTATATATTGCACATATATATGCATGTGTGTGCGTTGGACGCAGTACGATATCGATTGCGACAATGGCGGAAGCGTTAAAACTGCGTATGAAGCGAATCAGACGGAATCGTTATCGAGAGCCAATGAATATTATCATACCTGATCATACGATATCCGGACATTGATATTCAGAGCTTTTAAAACATCACCCCATATGAAAAAATGAGGAATGACTTCAAATAAGATTTTTATCCAATTCTTAAAAAACCCATTGCGCCATTTTCTTTTAATTTCTCGTATTGTCCTTGCTTTTTTTTCTATTATTTTAGATGATAGATACTATGAAATACAAAAATTTTGGAATAAAAATAATAATCTTATATTTTAATTTAAAAATTGCGTGAGACAGAAATAATAATCGCACGCGTAGCAAGAGTGCTTGTTTTCTAGTATATAGTAAAAGTCCTTAAATTAAAATTATCTTAGATATCATTTATATGTTCTCATTTCTTAGCCCTAGAAAATTGGAAAATATTTCTATCTTCAGTATCAAAAAAAGGACAAATTTTTTGTTATATCTAATATTCAACTTTAAAGTCATTTTTTGGTTAATTTGTAACTTCGTGATTTGGACTTAGAATTTGACCGAATCTTAGAAAATATTTATATTATAGTCAACATCCATAAAAGGGCCAACAGATTCATGTTACACACATTTTTGGAACATTTATAATGTTAAGAGCCAAAAACAAAAAGCTGTATCCCCGATACCGCGAACTCCGCTATCTTCATTATTTCAGAGAATAGAGAGAAGGAGAGAGAGTGAAAATTGAGAAAAAAATAGGGGGGGGGGGAATCAAAGAATTGGGTGGGACTAAATCTCTCGGCGATGTTTTCATATAATCACGATCGAACTTCATATACAGGTAAGTTCGTTTGATCGTTTAATTATATTCAAGCCTCGTCTTCGAGATTTAAAACTTGTAGATGTTTAGAGACAAATCCAATTTTTACGTGGATTTTAAAGCCAGCATTTATTTTTTTGAAGAAAAATAAATAAATTTAAAAAATATGCATATAAAAATATAAAATATATATATTTTTTTTAAATTAAAAAAAAATAAAAATTAGAAATATTTTAAAATATCTAAATATATATATAGGAAAAGGCAGGATTTAATCCATCGAGCTAGCTAATGCCAGAAGAGTTATCATTTTTTCGCTGAGATGCTGCAGACTTAAGGCATCATTTGCTGGAGAATTTTCTCAGAAGGTCAAAACTAATTCTGGATCCCAGGTGTGACTATACTTTGGTTTCGAAGGACGTAGTTTGTACACACCTTTGAAGAAACGTTGTATCGCGGGATCTTTTCCAATTTCTCCTCCCAAAATCAGAGAGATGGCAGAACGTGTTGAGTTCAGTGTCCCGTTAGAAGCCCCTTCATTGAATTGGTTAGAAAGGAAATCGAGAACATTAACAGTTGACGGCGTAAAAACACAAATTTGTGTTTTATTGCAAAAATTTCACCATTTTTGTAAACTGGAATTATATTGCTTGCGTTTAGATTCGGTAATCGACTCAACCATTATATCTGCGGTTGTTTTTGAGAAACCTCTCTTTAAATACGCCTTCCTGCTGATTTGCCCGCTACCAGGGTAAGTTGCTTGACTAGCGAATGAGGGAGCGACCTGCGTGGGGAGAGCAATAGATTTGATTTGGGTTTAATGATTATTGGTTGTTCAAAGAGAGTCGATAAGAATAAGGGGTACCAGGGTTGGACAGCCCACTGAGGAACGATTATAATGCCAGTAGCCTGGTCATTTATCATTTTTCGTAATGTTGGAAGAATGAGGGAAAAAGGGGGGAAATCATGGAAATTGAGGTCACCCCCATTGATAGTAAACGCGTCCACTGAAGATGCAAAAGGATCTCTTAACCACGAGTAATATTTTCCGCACTTTGTGTTGATACGAGAAGCAAAAAGATCGATCTTCGGTTTTCCATAACGAGTACCTATGCGGTTAAAAGCATAATTAGCAAGTTCCCATTCAGTATCGATATTATTGTTGCGGGAACCGCGATCCGCATCCGTATTTTCCCTGGAAGGTATGTAGGATGCAAATAGCCAAATTTTCTTAAACTCACACCACTGCCAAATCTGAAGAGCCAATTTGTGCAACTTGGGTACACATGTGTTCCCCATTTTGTTGATATAAGAAATTTCAGTGTTGTTGTCAACACGAAGGAGAATTTCGCATTCTGATAGGTTCTGAGCAAAACTTCTAAGAGCTAGTAAAGTTGCCATCAATTTTAAATAATTAATGTGGTTGGTCATTTCTTCTGCCGACCAAAGACCACCTGTCGATTGATTATTACAAGCTGCTCTCCATCCTGTCTTAGATGCATCTTTAAAAACTGTGGTACTGAAGTTTTTTGATCTAATTGGACTACATGAGGATTCAAAGTGGCTACTCCACCAATCAAGTTCAAATTTAACAGTCTGGCATTCAAAATTACCCTTGTTAATAATTAACCTTGATTGATTTTCTCTTTCGAGATTTTTCGTATAAAGAAAACCATAAGCAATAGCAGGACAACTAGACACTAAAGAACCTATTAAACTAGCAAATTCTCTAATCGTACAACGGGTCCCAGGCTGCAACCTCTCAATCATGTTTTTAATAGAGACCCTCTTTTTATCAGGTAATTGCAATATTAATTTTTTGGAATTAATTATGAGGCCTAGATATTGGAAGCGAGTGGTAGGAATGAGTTGACTCTTTTCCCAATTGACGATAAAACCTAGTTTCGAGAGAATGTAAATAGATTCCTGTACATTAGCCTTACACATATCTTCAGATGAACCTATACACAGAAGGTCGTCTAAATAAATTGAAGATATCAGACCTTTAGAACGAAGGTGATTTACGACTGGTTTCATAACTTTGGTAAACACGAAGGTACTAGTTGATAGGCCAAAGGGTAAGCATGTAAACTGAAATAACTCTCCGCGAAAAATAAGCCTAAGAAATTTGCAGTCTTGAAGATGTACAGGGACTGAGAAGAAAGCATCTTTAAGATCAATTTTTGCCATAAATGCCTGTGGGGAAATTAATTTAATTGCAGTCCTGATATCTTCTAGTTTGAAATGCGGCGGTTTAATGAATGCGTTAAATTTTTTGAGGTTAAAAATAAATCTTTTCTTTCCATTAGGACTATCTATTAGAAAATAAGTTAAATGAACTCGTCTTTTTCAGAGACACAACATTCTATAGCCCCCATGTCTAACAAAAGTTTGATTTCACAATCTGGAAGAGAGCTATCAGCATCTGAGAATGAAAGTTCTGGAGGAGCGTTTACTTGGAAAGGAGGGGATTGGAAAGTTATTTTATAACCTTGAATGCATTCTAGCACAAAAAGATCAGAACAAATCGACTCCCATTTATTATAGAAGTGTTTCAAGCGTCCACCAGAGTTCCTTACCTCCACTTCTTCGATTCTTCTTTAGGTTTCTGCTGTATCGATGGCTTTTGAAACTGAGCCTTGCGCTTCTGGAAGTTTTTTTTGCTGAATTGGGCGAAAGTTTTGTTTGGATATTGCGATTTGGTGCCCGCTTGTGGTTTCTTGAATTTGACAAACGGGCCCTTCGAGTTTAAAGCACCTGCTTTATTTTGCTTGTTAGCTGGAGGAACTTTAAGATCTTGTCTAAGTTTCTCCATAGTTTTAACCTCTTTGACTTTCTCTGAGAGATTAGAGCCATACAAAAATGTATCTGGAGTTGTACGCTCTAAGGCATCACGAACCTGATTGTTTAAACTGGGAGACACGAAAGCCCTTCTTTAGCAGAAAAACCACGATGAACCTGAGTCATGAGTTTTCCAGAATTGAAATTGAAATTGAATTGCTGACCCCAAGGCCACAATAGCAGAACCTGCCATGTTCTGAGCTGTTATAAATTTTTTGTCTCTTTGGACCAATGCTACAGTGGACATGGCTACAATTTCTGGACTTAATTGTGGTGCTTCAAAAAAACATTTAGTGGATCCTCGAGGGTACTGATCCAACAGTTTCTGCATTTGCTCTTTTTCCAAAAAGGACGAAAGCCAATGACTCCAATGACGCGACAATTCCTCCTGGAGAATAACTTCGGCACTTTTTCGTTTTGAAGGATCTGCACCTAAGATCTCAAGGACTTCGGGCTCAAGGCTTGACTCTTCTGGGATTTTATTTTCCAAAAGGGAGTCTGAAACTTGTTTGTCTTCTGAGATTTCTCCTGCCAAATTTGTGTCTAGCACAGATGCGTCTTGCGTCTCGGAAACTTTCTCCTTACTCTTCTCATTTGCGATGTTGCCACCTTTCTCTAATACCTCTGATCCATTAAGAGATCGATTTCCATCACTTTGAAAATCTATAATGAGAAGGGTAAGGAGGGTTAGGCTTTGAGTCTTTTCTCGAAAGGATATGCTTTACCACAATGAACAGGTTGGCTGTGGTTTTGTCTCTGTGGATCGAACCAAAAAGCCATATTTAATAAGACGATGCACTTACCTTTGTCCAAAAAACGTTGAACTTTTTCGTTTAATTTTTTAATTTTCCGTAAAATGGCTTCTCTGTCATCGTCGTTGTCATCCTTATGACTACTTTTTTTATGTTTTCCCATTTCAGATGAAAATATTTTGTCAAAAAAGGAAAAATTGACTGAAATTATTTCTTGCGATGTGATTGACTTGAGCACAAAGAAAATAATAAAGATAGCGGAGTTCGCGGTATGGGGGGTACACCTTTTGGTTTTTGGCTCGTAACATGTGATCCCACCTGGGTGCGAAGCAGACTACTACACGTTTTATATCTCGAAGACGAGGCTTGAATATGATGAATAATATAGGCTCACATGTTTTTTTTGTAGTCGTAGATCAAAAGTGCATAAGCCTTCCGTGATATGCGCTAAAAATATTCGCTAAATTTCTGTTTTTTACTTTTTTATCCTATTGTCTTTTTATTTCATTTTTCATTTTACGGCCAGCGCATTACGCAAGCTTTTTTACACTCGCTGAAAATATAAAAGCGAAGGCTCGTAGAATGACGCATATTGTGTAATATTATACATCATATATTCATCTTCGTGCTATAGAAATTGAATATGCTGCAGCCTTTTATGGGTGTCAAATCCGCGCCATCTTCCAATGTCGACGAAAGGTTCTTTAAAATCTAGCGTGAAACATCCACAACCAAAAAACATTCTTCAAAATTTCTTGTGATTTTATTAACAGAACAATTTTTTTTTTGTGGACAAAATAGTTTTTAATTTTTATATAATTTTAATTTCCCATTTTTCTCAAACGAATGTTAATATTGAAAATTGAATCTAGATGGATCATCTGAAATGAGGATTACCTTGAAATGGTTAAAAATTGAAACTTTACAAATGGAAAGAGTCCAAATTTGATGAATTTCAAACTAAAACGGTCCTGAACTGAAAGATTTGTATTGAACAGCGTCCAATTAAAAAGCTTTTAAATTGATATTATCAAAAATTGAAGAATTTAGAATTGAAAGGTACCTACAGTTTCTGTTTTTTAATCAAAGAAAATAAATTTGGAAGGAATCTGACCTAAGTGATTTTCTACTTTTGTTTATTTAATTATATCCTTACTCAAACTATGAGAAATGTGACATTTTTCACAGTTCTCAATTTCACTGGTTTCAATTATTGTAAAAGCGGACTTTACTCACAAAAGTCTCTGCAAAAATATGTAGAAGGAGAAATAAATCGAATAATATTTAGATGTCGATCATCACGTCTGTTTATAGAGAAAAATTCATTATTCTTGAAAACGGCAGATCATAACGCAATATTACGATGATGATGCGGCTCATTAAAATAAGTATTTTTTTATTATAAGTTTCTTAGAGCTATGCATACTTACGGAGATATGCAAAGAAAATTGTTATAGAGAAGCGTGAGTCATCTGTTCCATACTTATTGATGTGAGAGGTCTTTCATATACATTTAAGTCATTTTTAGATCTTAAAAGACAATTTATATTTCTTCGCATATCTCCCGGAGTATGAATGGTTAAAAAAAACTTATGATAAAAAATACTTATTTTAATGAGTCACATCTCTTATATTCTGTATAATTTTGCATTTTGATCTGCTATTTTCAAGCAAAATTACATTTTCTGTAAAAACCGACATATTCACGGTATGCGACCCCTAAATATTATCCGATTTATTCGGAGATTCATTTCTCCTTCCACGTGGTTCATTTTTAATCCAAAAGGAACAACAAAATCGAAAATGCAATAATTTGGTAAACATTTTCTATTAAAGAAAAAAAATGTTGATTATTCCGTATTAATTGACTAATAATAAAGACCAACATTTTATGCCTGCGAATGTAGTACAAAAGAGAAATTAGTTTACGTTATGGTACAAAATTAAAAATTTTCCTTTTGTTGATAAAAACACAGGCACAAAAAGAAAAAGAAGTGGGCTGTACCAAAGACTAGACCTATGAATTCTTATGTCTTTTGACGTGCTGAAACCGAATCCGGGACCGGAAATGCTTCATGCCATACTATTTTCTATTATATTGAAAAAAAACCACCCTTAAAAACTGAAAATTCCACTGTGAGATGGATCAGCATTAGGAAGCCGTCTAAAAATGATTGCGAGACCCAATATATAACTAATTTGATGCGCTGACTCCAAATCCGGGGCCAAAATTGCTCCATCACCGGTCATCCACCACCCATTCCCACTTCCCCATATATTGAAATTGCAAAAATCCACCCTCAAAAAACGAAAATTCCACTGCAAGGCGGATCAGCAGGAATTGCCTCATCGCCCCCCCCTTCCCCACTTTTTAGTAAATAGCCAAAAAACACCCTTAAAAACAGAAAATTTCTTGTAACGGGGATCAGCATTAGGAAACCGACTGAAAATGACTACAAAATTTAGACTATATTTATTTTGATCCGCTAAAACAAAATTCGGGGCCAGAATGACTCCCCCCCCCCCTCGCAAACATTTTTGTAAATTGCCAAAAAACACCATTAAAAACGGAAAATTCCACTCTTAATGCTGATCTCCCTTACGGGGATTTTCCGTTTTAAGGGTGTATTTCGGCGATTTAAAAAAATGGTGCCGACGGGCGGAGGGGGGTAAAGTACTTCTGGCCCCGGATTTTGCTTCAGCGCATCAAAATAAATATAGATTGGGTCTTGCAGTCATTTTTATACGTTTTCCTAATGCTGATCCACTTTAGAGTAGAATTTTCGGTTTTTAAGGGTGGTTTTTTGCAATTTAATAGAAAATGATGTGGCATGGAGCATTTCTGGCCCCGAATTCGGCTTCAGCACGTCAAAATACATAAGAATTCATAGGTCTAGTCTTTGGTATAACCCATTTCTTTTTCTTTGTGTGCCTATGAAATTATTCATAAACATGATTATGAATAATTTTGTATTAAATGCTGTGACTAACATTCTAAACGCACTTTTAGTGAAAGAAACAACTGTTTCTACCCGAAGATGCCAAAATTTTGCATTTACTTCTTTTATTTGTTTATAAAAATTATAACTGTTAACTATTTTACAAATTATAATTAAACATACGTCACTCTCAAGAATAGTTAGGTGAATAAAATATGCTACATCCAATTGGAGATGATTTCTCAATAATTAGACAAATGCTGTACCTCAAAAAAACCAAAGATAAAAGAAAAATATAAATGGTATCATATACAGGAAACCATCTAAATGGTTATCCAATATTATCGAAAAAATAACCACGCTGAAAAAACCAGTTCTCGTCAGATCACTGAAGTTAAGCAGCGTTGGGCGCGGTTAGTACTTGCATGGGTGACCATTCGAGAATACTGCGTGCTGTTGGCATATCGTGGGTGTGGTGAGCCCAACTTGTAGTTATTTACTACAAGAAACTATCCACCTAGAAACACTACCCAAATCGGGTAGTGTCACGCCTACCCTGAAAGGGAAATGGCTTAATGGTATTGAACCAATTAGCTTGGGTTTATGCAGTTCTTATAGCATATTGAACAGTTTAGTACAGAATACACCAATTTTAATTTAAGTATTTGAAAGTTAAAAAATTTCTAAAGCGAGATTCTAATGGGATAGAATTTTTTTTGTGAACAAACTGTCCTTATCATATTCTTCGATTCTTGAAAATGCTAAGACCGACGTAAACTCATTTTTTTCAAAAAGTGGATTTTTCATGTTTTGTTTGCTTGACCCTCAAGTGTGGTAATTCAGGAGATTAAGGGAAAATCGAATCTGAAAACCCTCAAATAAAAATTTTTTTCAAGAAAAATTGTTCATCACATTGAATTTTTCTTATTTTGTAGAGAGTTTTGCGATTAATGTTCCCTTTTACAATAATTGAAAACTGTATAGTAAATTGAAATATTATAAAATATTCATAGTAAATAATTGAAAATATTGATTTGCGCTATGAGAAGACTTAACTATTCATTTAAATCCATTATTCGTTTGTTTTTACTGGTCTTAAGAAACAATCATTCATCGCTTCTGGTAGAAAAATTAGAGACGAGGGCACACTTAATCATGCATAATTGCAAAATATCACATGTTGACTGACAAATGAAACCATTTTAATGATGAATAGTACAGTTAATTGTTCAACATTTTAATATAAAAGTCATATTGTTAGCTATAAAACTTCAAATCAGTTTTTCTTATCTCTCACATTTACTCTTTTTCATATCTTATAGATAAAAGTTCTTCCAATCGTGTTAAATATTGTGCCAAATATTGTGGTTAAAGTTTGCAGAGGAAATTTTCATGTATATTCCAATAAGTTCAAGTAACCTACTCTTGCATAGGTAACCAATGTACCAAAAAGGCAATGCCCGTATATAGTTCAATAAATAAATAATTAACTGAATGATTAAACAGATTATTTTTGTTTGGTGAGTCTCTGTGCTCTGATTTAAGGCGATTTATAACGTAGATGAGCCGTTCCTGAAGTAAAAAATTATTTTGTGAAAAATGTTTCTTTTCTGCATAAAAATTAACAAAGAAACATTGCAAATCATGTAGGTCAGTTTTCTCTAAATTGAATGTGCTTTCATTTTTAACAAATTATTGCCAATCGGACCAAGACTGTAGGCTATAGATATTTCTGATGAGCAAAAAAAGTGTGCTTTTTCACGCTGTGTACCTAATTAAAAAATATTTTGGAAATATAAAATATGTGGTAAAGTTTTTAAATTTAAAAGTGATGTAACCGGATATGGCAATATTCAAAAGTTCGGAACCGGGAGGCTTCAAATTTGCAGAGTCTAATAATGAATTAAGAGTAGCACAGCAACACGAATCAAGCCACATTTGGTAAAAAATGAGATTAGTAGGTAGAAAATTCTAAATAATTGAAATACACATCGTCACTAAATGAATTTGCTGTAACTCTTTTTTCGATTGTGCCAAAACTCCGAAAAACTCAACAGAAAATTTATTAATTGTACCGGGACCAAAATATCGTGTTTTCGTAGAGTTTGGATGACTGAATCCAAATCCGAAAGCTCAGTACTCCTCGCCACCCCACAGTGGGACAAAAAAAGGTTTTCTTCACAAATTAGTGCTTTGAGTGAAAGTGCTACTTCAAAATTAAAAATACTTGGATATTTTATTTTTCAATGTTTTGTTTGGGATATATGTAAAAACAATGCTTAGTTATCATATTTTTTAATTTCAAAGTACACTGGAACCGGGATTTCCGTAAACTGGATTTGTGGGTTCCTAGAATTGATGGCCGCCGCATTTTGGTGATGTGGGATGAGCGGGACCGAAAGGGAGGCGGTGCTCAGTCAAGCGTGAAAAATAGCATGAGGGCTGCAATCTCAGCGCGTTACTTGCATCAGGTTGCGTCATGTGTCCAAATCCAAAAGAAATGATCCAAACGGCCCTGGCTGTTTACGCTTGGAGTCCCTGAATTTGTGTCGCAGGACACTGTGTGCCATGCGCGAAATCGTGCACAAATCCAGGTTCCAGTGTAATTGTTAATGTTATAAATAAATATAATAAATAAATGCATAACTTAGCCATTTCGCGGTCTAAAGGCTTTGAAACAATTGATAAAAAATGTCTCGGAAATAGAAAATATGTCAATCAGCACATTTTGTTTTGTTAACGGAAGTAATTCAAAATAATATGGAAAAATCCGTCCTTTAGAACACTTTATCAGATAACAATAATTTTTTATTTTATTACCAAGTTTATAAATCAATTCACAACTGGACTACATTCCAACAAATGAGTGTTGTTTTTTTTAGGAAATCGACTGCCAATCACTCAGAAAATACCCTATTTATTAAGATACTTTGTCAGGTGACATCACTTGTTATTTAATTAAATAATTTGTGTACAAAAATTCAGATTTTTTTTTAATTTTGAACCAATAAATTACATTTTTTGAACGGAGTTAGCTTTATATAATTTGGCCATATACCTTTTTCATGTTCTTTTATCAATGAGCTTCAATTGTTTTCTTTATAAAAAATCCTACAAAATCTATGATTTCATCATTTTTGAAGAATGAGCAACCGTTTCTTTAAACAATTTAAATTTTGCTGTCTATAGTGGCTTTCGCTGCAGTGCTTGTGCGTCTAGATGTAGCGGTGTTATAATTTTTATGCTATTTGTATTTTTTATGAAATGTATTGAAATAAATAACAAATTTTGTCGCCTGACAAAGTCTCCTAATAAATAAGTTCCTTTCTGAGTCACTGTCAGTTGATTTCGTAACAAAAAACAACATTCATTTCTGGATGGGTAGTCAAGTTGTGAATTTGTTTATAAAATTGTTGACAAAATTGTTGATGAAATTAACAATTATTAATGGTTGATAAAGTATCATAAGCTAAGGATTTTTTCAAGTTACATAAAATTGATTCTGTTGAAAAAACGAAATCTGCTAGTTGAAAATTAACGAAAATCTCTATTTGTTTATCAAATTCGTTTAAAAAAGTAACAATTGTTATCAGGAATTGAAAATCGTAGATATTATTTATTGTGGACACATTTTTTTATCAATTTTGTTGAAAGAATGAAGTATTTAGAGCGTGAAATGTCTATGATATGCATTTGTTTATTCAATTTATTTATAAAATTACTAATTACTTTCGATATGTAAAAAAATGATAAACTAAACATTGACTTTAGGTATGTGCTAAACAAAAAATGAAAAATAAAGTCTCCAAGTATTTTTAATCTTAAAGTATCACGTTCACTCATTAATTTGTCAATATAAAAGTAAAAAATTGTTTTTAAATATTTTAACCTCATGGATATTATTTGCATGGAGTGTCTCAACTGATATCATGATGATTTACATAAGTATAAGTAGTTTGGAAAGAGGGTAGTTTCTTAAAAAAATGTTTAATGTCAACTTTATTGTTAAATAAAAAAATAACAGAAGAAAACATGCAAAAATTGACTCCCAAAAATCTCTTTGGAATTAAGTTACCTTTCATTTTTTCTAAATGCTCAAATCGAATCAAAATTGTAAGTTCTGGACTAATTTGCCCAAAAAACCTTTATTTGCCCCACTCTGCACCCACGTCAAAAACTGGTTATCGCTCAAGATAGGCGATGAAACAATTTTTTTTTATGAACTCATCTTCCAGCACAAGGTCTACCTACATTTTGAGCCCTATTAAAAGCCTATTGAACGTCAGATTGGCGCCCTACGTTCTTTCAAAAAATGTCCACGAACAGTAATTTTCTCAAAAATGTCTCGTTTTATTTTCTCAGAAGTAGTTCATTTTTTTGTCAAACTTTTTTCTCCTCCATTCAGCAACTAATAATCTACAAATGAAATTGTCCGTTTGTAAGTAAATCGTTCACTTACTAGGAACTGGTTAACTTGTTTTAATCAAACTCTTTTCGCCTTCATTCAGCTACTAATAATCTAGAAACAGTATTCTTAGTTTTTAATTGAATTAGAAATTAGATTTTATAGAACGGTTTTTGTCTCTCCTAAACATCGGCCAAATGTGGGTTGATTTGTTTTGCTGTGCTACCCTTAAAATATAAATTCAGTACAAAATATTTAAGGAAATTTTTCTTTAAATTCAAAGCCACCTATTCTAAGTTGCAATACGGAAAAAATTCTTTACACAATAATTTGTAAACCCCTGAATCTAAAATTAAGCGCTTTTTATAAAGTCTTTTCTCATTATCTAACGTACACAAAACAAGGGTAAAACCATTCTAGCAAACGTTGCGAGCAATTTTCTGGATAAAAATGGAGTTTGCAGTAATAGAGAAAAAACACGGATATTTACATGCTCGAGTGTTTTCAGTCCCTAGCGGTGTACGAAGCTTTTGTTACAGGTTGCATATATTTATCAAAAAAAAAATGTAATATAAACTCACCTGTAAATCTACCCTTGTTTCACATAGGTCACCTGTGTATCCGAGAGGACACAGACAGACAGCAGTGTCACCACCAGTTGTTAAACATTTTCCTCCGTGAGAGCATGGCACCTTGCTGCACCTGTCCGCCGTACATTCCTCTGAAAGCACAATAAATCATCAGATTTAATAAAACGATAACGGCAACTCCGCAGGAGCCACATTCGACCTCAGGGAGTGTAGATTATAATAAAACTCTGCGGGAGTGTTTGCAGCCTTCTAACATAATGGACAAAGTGTAAAAAAACATAAAAGATTTTATGAGCAGAAGCGCCACTTTTTACTCTCGATGGGTCGATTGCTTTCCTGTCAGAAATGATAAAATTAGGTTTCATTTGCTTGATGAGCGACAATGAAAATTTCCTGTGTTTTACAACCAAGCAAATTTAATCATTCCCGATTTTCTACCTATAAAAAGCAGAAGGTTTCAATAATTTTTGTTTATTTCTGAATCTGAAGTTCAAAATATTTCTACGGAATGCCAACATATTTGAGGTGAATTCAAAATGCTTCAAAAGAATAAATAACAAATAATTAAAGAAAGGCTGCGTCTAGTCGTCCCGAAATTCAGGGACAATCAGTCAAACTTATTAAGAAAATTTGACTACTCACTTCGAATTTCGGGATTACGAGAGACTTCGTTTGAGAAGATTAAAAGAATACAAAAAGTTCAAAGCAGTACGAAGAATTAAAAAGAATATCATGACTGAAATCCCTTGAATGGAATTTAAATTTAATAAAATAATAAATATATAACTAAGTGCATCCAAAATCCAATGATCCAATATTTTCAAAGTCTGGACCCTTTTAATTTTGGAGTTTTCCACTTTGGTTGATTTGAAATTTTCTTTTTTCTTTGCAGTATAAAGTCTATAATTTAATTCAATTTCTCAATTTCTTGGGTTTAAATTCTTGAGGTTTAAAATTGTCGACTTTTAACAATATAAATTTTGAAGCATTGGTATGCAAAAGTTAAAAATTTGAGAAATTGAAAATCAACATTTTTTTTAATTTTAACAAAATTGAAATGATTTTAATTAGAGTTTCAAAGGTGCTTGCTTCAACCTTCAATTTTTTCAAACGTTGTAGCTTTAAATTTAAATGTTGAAAAAATGACAATTTCCAAAGTATTTGAATTGAAAGCATCCGTATTCTGAGGCTTTGAAGTTTAAAATATATAATAAATAATTTAAAATATTTAAAGCTTTCAAGAGTATATATTTATAAATAAAATTTAATTGAAGTGAAAACTGTCGAATAATACCTTCAAATTTTAATTTTCCTTCCTCATAGAAGAAGCTTATGCAATTTTAACAATTCTATCATTTTTTCCATTAATTTAATTAAAAAATCATGAGTGATGTTGAAACAATACAAAATAGAAAAAAAATATCTCTAAAGCCTCAGTGATAATTGAACTATTAAAAAAAATACTTTTAAAAAAACGTAGACAATCGAAAAAAAATCAGAAAGCCTGTGGAGTGTGAGACACCACTACATTTTATTGAAGATTAAAGAAGTTATGGTCATTTATAATATTTCGCAAATCGATTTTTTATATTAAAATTTTTTTATTAACATGATTTCAAGTTGATGCAAGAATACAATACAGGCGGAAATTGATCACATGCATGCATTTTTTTCCTCAAGTTGAAGGAAAAATGCAAATTTAATAAAAAGATATTGCCAAAAGACGTCAAATTTCAATGTTTTCTAAACATTGGAATAACTCTAGAAATAGTCAAAATTTTTGATAGTTCTTTGTCTAATTTTGAAGGTAAGTTTTTATAGTATTTTTTTGAATTGTTTAGATATGTTTAGAATATTATCCCTAGATTGTACCCTCGGGTCGAATTTGGTAAACAAAAGTGGCAAAATTTTTCATTGTATTTTTTTTTAATTTTACATTTTGCCTTCAACGTGAACTTATTATATGCAAAATTTTATTAAATTTTATGCTTTTATGAGAAAAAAATGTCATATCAATACTATAAAAATTTAAGAAATTTTCGCAACAGCTCAAAAATCGATTCAAGAGTAATCGGTTGATCTATAATATTGGCAACTTCATTGAAGAGGAAGGAAGTTATGACCATTTATAATATGAAAAAAACTGTTTTTTACATAAATACTTTTTTCATTGGCATAATTTAGAGCTGACGCAAGAATAGAAAAGGTTCCTGGATTTGAGACGAATCGATTGACCCATAACTTTAATACATTTGATTGAAACGTAAGGAAGTTAGGTCATTGATAATATTTTGAAAATAGTTTTGTTTTACAGTAAAAAAATTTTCTTTGATATAATTCAAAATCGATGCAAGAACATCCTATGATATTAATACATTTGATTGAAAATTAACTTAGTTATGGTCACTTATAATATTAACATTTATTTTTCAGTAAAACTTTTTTCATTAACATAATTCAAAGTTGATGTAGGAATAAAAAATTCCTTGATCGAGACGAATTGATTGAGCTAATTGTATTTTTGTATTTTATGATAGACCCCGTCAGAACACCACCTAATATTTTATTTTATAATATTTTCATTAATAATTTTAAATAATTAGAAAAAAATCATTAATGCATCCTCTATGACGGAGGGAATGTATTTGATAATAAATCATAATGAGGAAGCAAATTGCTCATCAAATGGGCACCATACAATTATAAATGAAAACAAAGTGGAAACACCCCATATCGAATTCTCAGTTAGTTTTAGTGTTTGGTTGGTTTCAATTTGAAAATCATCAAGTCTTGATGCTATCAATTACAAATTTTCAAAATTTAAAAGCTCTCAATTTTTAAATTTTCTACTCGAAGCTTTTAAATTTTGATTGTATCAATTTCAGAAAAAAACCTAATCGATTTTAACTAAAAAGTTCTGGAATATGATCAATTTGACTTGTAATTTTTTTGGAATTCAAATACATTCATTTAAAAAATTGTCAAATTGAAAATATTCGAGTTGGAAGCACCTGAGCTTTCAAAACTGAAATTATGGTAATTCCCAAATATTGAAATGGAAATCAAAACTCTTTAAAAAATTGGAAATAAAATGAGTTCAAACTTGATGTTTTTCAATATTTCCTAAAATTTCAAATTCATAGCAAACAAACTTGAATATTTTTCAATTAAAAGCTGCGACATTTGAGCTTATTAGGTTGAAAATTTTCAGGTATATTTAAGAAAATGTTATCAAAAATGGAAAACTCTGAATGAAAAATTGTAATATTATTTCAAGGCCTCCTTACTCTTCCTTGACGATTCTTTTGTTCTTTTTAAATGCAATTACTTCGCGCTTATAACATTCCGTCGAGTTCCCAGCAAAACTATTTTAATAGCCTCGAATTCGTGGCGCGAACTCTTCGTTGCTTTCTTTTCCACTTTCCACTTTTCTCAGTTGCGAAAGAGAGGTTCGTTCCCGAGTTGTATGTGCCAATGAAATTTGGACTTTATTTTCGCTCCAGAGTTCACTCAGCCGGCATATAACAACCCCTTTCGCATCCGGAAGAAATGACTGCCCGTTAAATTGTTTTTCTTTTCCTCGAATACACGATGCTCTTTTTGTCCTTTCGCGCTCGGAAAAATAGGGTAGATTTTATGTGCAATTTTAATAATTATTTCAGAGCTACATGTTTCACTGATTTACTTCCTAATTCTGAAATTTCCAATTCTGATAGTTTCAATTCAAGAGGCGTCCCAGTTTTAAATCGAATGCATTTTAATACTTAAATTTTGAGTTTTTTATTTTATTTACTTAAACTTTCAAATTTGGATGCTTTTGCTTTTGAAAGCTTCAGAATTCTACTGTCCTCAATGTTTGATAATTTATTGAAATGGAAGTCCTCAGATTTAAAAACTATCCAATTCGAATATTTTGAATTTAAAAGAAAAAAAATCTTAAAAAATCTTAAGGCTTTTGCGATTGATAGCTTCTATTTTCAATATTTTCGAATTTATACGTTTTCAATTTCAAATTTCTCTAATTTTGTCGATTTAAATGTCAAACCTTTCAAATTAGAACACTTTTAGTCTTAGTTCTTGAAGAATTACAAATTTAGTCGCTTTAAATTCTCTATAGCTTTAAATTTTGCACGATATGAATCTCTGTGGTTCTGGAAATTATTTACCTAGTTCTGACTGACACTTCTTAAAGATTTACAACTTCCTAGGACCAGTAGAAAATGTTTTAGACAACGTTGAATTCTTAAAAAAATAAATGAATTTTCAGCAAGTAATTGAATGTGCAGCTAAAAGTGTCCATTTTCAACAAAATAGTTCAATGTTAAAGCAAAAAAGATACACTTTCAACCAAGAAGATTAATTTTTAATCAAAATAGACGAATTTTCCATAGGTAAATTTTTAGTTAAAAGAATTATTTTCATTAAGAAGAGGATTTTTAGTGAAATAGTTAAAAAATTTTTTTTAACACAATAGTTTAATTTAGAGCCGAAGAGATAAGTTTTTCACTAAAATTATGAATCTTTAACTAGAATAGTTACATTTTTAGTTGAAAAAATTAATTTTCATCCAAAAATAAACGAGTTTTTAAACAAATATTTGAATGGTTAGCCAAAGAGATGAACTTGTAGCTGAAGTGATGTATCATCAAGCAAAAAAATATATGAATTTTCAACCAAATAGTTAAACTTTTAAATAGAACAAAACAAAAAAAATTTTAACCAAAAAACATTAAGTCTCAACAAAAAGTGTAATAATTGATAATTAAACAAAAAATATTTTTATTTTGAATAAAACAACAACCAAATTCAACCAAAAAGGACAAATTTTCGGTCAAATAGTTGCATTTTCGACTACAAAAGATAAATTTTCAACTAAATAGTTTAATTTTCATCTATAACAGATTAAATTTCAATCAAAAATAGTATAGATAAATTTTAAGTTAAAAAGATTTATTTTCAATTTTAAAAAAATTGTCAACAAAATAATACAATTTAAAGCCGAAGAGATGAATTTTCAACCAAAATGATGAAAGCTTAACAAAAATGATGAATCTTCAACCATAAAAATTAATTTGTAAGAAAATAGTTTAATTTTGAAATCAAGTAGTTGAATTTTCAACCAGACGGGTGCATTTCTAAGCAAGAAGATTAATTTTCGACTAAAAGACACGAATTTTCAACAACATACATGAATTTTCAATCAAATACATAGTTGAATTTTTGACTAAAAAAGATAAATCTTTAATCAAAAATAGAAAAGATAAATCTTAGTTAAAAAAATTAATTTCCACCAAAAAAGAACGAATTTGCATCAAAAAAGTTAGATTTTCAACTAAAGAAGATTAATTTTCAACCAAAAATGGTTAAGTAAATTTTCATTAAAAAAAAAATAATGTGTAACCAAAAGAAAATGAACGTTCAACAAATGCTTGAATGCTTAACCAAAACAGAGTAATTTCCATCCAAACAGTACTTCGAACCAAAAAAGATGAAATTTCAACCAAAAGAGGAAATGTTGAATTTGTTCTCTTTTAATTGAAATTCCTCCCTGATCCTCCTATTTTTATTTTATCTTATTAAATTTAATTCTAATTAGTTTAATTCCATCTTGGTGATTAAAATTCCTTTTGTTTTCTTTTTATTCACGCTCAGCTGGGGTCTTTGATCATGATTGCACTAATCTGAGAAAGAAGTGGAAAGAGAAAGGAAAATATAAAAGAAGAACCCTGATGGCAAATCGGCGACAAAACGATTGGGAAACATCGAGTTGCCATTGAGGGTGAATCGAGATGAAGGCCTTTCCGGAGTGTGACCCCTTTGAGATGTAGTTTGTAAAGATTCGTTTTCGGTTGGTTGGAGGATAGGAAGCCACACTTTTTACCAAAAAAAAACTTTCACTATGCGACCAGGTCTCATATATGGCAATGTATTCCTGAAACTTCCCTATTGTCCACTCTACTTCTATTTTCCAGCCCCAAAAGAATGGAACAATTCTTGCAAAAATAATATCGATAAATGATGACATGGTTACATAAAAGTTCTTGGAGTATTCAAAAATGTAGCTTCTTTTGTGAATTATTTTATATTAGAAGCTCAAAATTAAAGAAAAATTAGAAACGCCCGAATTCGAAATCTTTATAATTGAAGATATCCAAACTTCAATTAGGATTAATTATAAGTAACTCTCTCAATGAGAAGGATTTGAAATTTAAGAAATTAAGATTTTTGAGCTTCTAAATTGAGTGCATTCAAATTTAATAATAAATAATACATGAATAAATAATATATAATAATAATAATACCCGAATTCACAAGTAAAAAAGAAATTTGATAGCTTTTCATTGCGGATGTTGATTTTTTTAATGTCAAAACATTTGAATCTTGGCTTTAGATTTAAAATTCGTCATATTTGGACGTTTACAATATCGAGTTTTTTATTCTTGAAGCTCTAGCACTAATAATACACTAATAATAGTAATAGAACTAATAGATTGACATTCAAAAGCTTTGAAATTTAAAGCTCAAAATTGTATGTTTTTCAATATTGAAGCATCCAAATGTCCGAATTCTGAAAATTTGTAGAAGTTATACAAACTGGAAAACCCATTTAAACTTCAATCGAGGGGTTGAGGGGTTGAGGAATGTAAAAATATTTCAACAGATTTATTGAGAATAGGATTTTCAATGTTTCATGGTATTTTAAAAGATTCCAAGGGATTTCGGAGAAATCCAAAGATTACAGGAGACTTTAAAATATTTTAAGGGATTTTAAGAAGTTATATCAAATTTCATGGAATCTTCAGGATTTTAAGAAATTTTACGGAATTTCGGATGATTCAAAAGGATTTTCAAGGTTTCAGGGTAATTTAAAAGATTTTCAGGGATAACAATAAGTTTCATAAGGGGCCGTTCAAAAAATACGTAACGCCTTTAGGGGGGAGGGGGCGTCATCTCGAGCGTTACGCTAATGTTAAAGTTACATACACTTACTATAGAAAAAGAGTTACGTATGGGGTGTGTGTGTGGGGGGGCATTTTCGGAAAAAGCGTTACGTATTTTTGAACGACCCCTAAAGGGAAATTAAAAAAATACGTCACACTGCCAGGGTGTGGGCATAACAGTTTTGTTATGATTTGTGACGTAGGGAGGTGAGGGATATTTTTAAGAAACTTCCTCTTTTGCTTATTTTCTCGCTTAAAATTCGTTTTTATAGTTGAAAACTAATTTTATTAAATGAATACCAACTAATAAATTTTTGGCTGAAAATTAATCGATTTTAGTAAAAAAATCAACTATTCAATTTTTCATTCAGGATTCATCATTTTTGGTTTATTTTTATTTATTTTTTTTTTATTTCCCGTTCTTTGTTAAAAACTCAATGTATTGGTTGAAGATTGAACTCTTTTGATGAAAATTAATTTTTTGAATCTAGAAATTTAACTATTCTTTTTCTGGTTGAAAATTCAACTATTTGGTTGAAGATTGATCTTTTTAGGTCGAAAATTCAACCATGTAAATTCAACTATTTTGTTGAAAATTGTATTATTTCCTCAAAAATTCAACTAGTTTATTATAATGTCATCTTCTTGGTAAGAAAATTCAAATGCTTTGTTAAAAATTACAAATCAGTCTTTTGGATTGAAAATTAATTTTTTTTTGTGTGAAAAATTCATACTTTTCGACAAAGAAGTTCTTGGTGGAAAATGTAACTGTCCTATAAAAAATTGTCTTTTTGGCTTGAAGATTCGCCTATTTAGTAAAAAAAAACTATTTGTGGTTGAATTCAGTTCTTTTTTATTTATAAATGCGATCATCCGGTTGAAAATTGAACTATTTTTTTTAATATTCGTTAAAAATTTCAAAGAATTTTCGCGGGATTTCAAATATTCCAAGGGATATTGCAGAGGACTCCAAACATTTTCACAGATTTCGAGGGCTTTTAAGGGATTTCGACGGATTTATAGAGAAATCTAGGGAGGGAATTAAACTAAATTAATTTTTAAGGGACCTCAAAGAATTGTAATGGATTTAAAAAATTTCAAGATTTTTAAAAGTATTTTATAAGGAATTTTACAAGATTTAAGAGATTGCATAGTATTTCTTAGGATTTAAAAGGTTTTAAGGGATTTCACGGAATTTCATGGTAGCAGTGCGCATGATTTAAAAAATGATTAGCCCCTTGAAATCAATTTAGAGAAAAATAAATGATAAAATTTAGTTATGAATTCAATATACGTTTTGTCTCGTTTCTATTGAGTTACAGAAATTTTGGAATATTGTCTCTAGAAGGGCATAAATTGCTAAAATGAAACGAGCCGGAAAATGAAATTGTAGTTTAACCTGGCAACACATTTCACATTGAAAATGATAATCGCGATAATAGAATTATCTCGTTACGAGCTATGATAGTGCTTTTCAGGTGTCATTTTCGCACAGAAGCTGGCGGCATGAAAATTATGAATTCACCAGTGGTAGCGTTGTTGCAAATGTAACACTTGTATTTACACGTTTGCACGTGTTAAGTGTCAGAGAGAGGAGTTGGCAAACATATAGTAAAGGGAGATCTCTAAAATCAACAGAAGATTGAAATTACAATTTTAGGATAAGTACCAGATTACATTGGCAAATAGAGTTTCTGTTTTCCTCTCTACTTCATCTGCCAGTTCTAATTCTCCAGATAGAAATATATTTTTGTAATTGTTCAAAAACTAAAATTTTCTAAATTGATGAAAAAGTCAAAGGGTGCTTTTACCTTTGTCAAAATGTTCATATTTGGATAGGGGCCATGCATAAATTACGTAAAGTCTTTTGGGTGTCTTACACGAGAGGTACGTCGTGGTCAACCCCATTTCTTACGTAAGATGTTTGTTAAGTTGGCGAAACACTAAAAAACAAAAGCTAAAAGATTTTATTGTAAACAGCTATTTGTCGACATAATCTATAGTACTTGCTGTAGTACCTAGTGTATTAAATGTACAAAAAGTGTACATTTAACTTTCTTGATAATTATAACAGTATTACTTGTAATTCACCTAATAATATTAGTAGCACCCAGTAATATAAATTAGTATTAATATTAACTGTAATATTCACACAAAATAATAATTAATGAATAAACCAATAAGGGGTCATCCATGAATTACGTAAAGTATCCAAAAAGAACTTCAATGTTTATTTAAACTATTGGTATTTTGTAGAAAATTCGCATTTTTGGCTCGAATATTCAATAATTTGGTAGAAAATCAATTATTTGGTCTAAAGTTCAATAATTCGTAATTAAATGTTTTTTTTTTAAACTGCAAATTCAATTATTCAGTTAAAAATTAATGGATTTTGTTAAAAATTCAACCTTTTTGGCAGAGAATTAATCCTCTTGGTTGAAAATTGAATAATTTGATTGAAAATGTATGTGTTTGGTTGAAAATTCGTATTTTTTGGTGCAAAATTTTGATGTTGTTAAAAATGTAATTGTTTGGATGAAAATTAATCAAATTTAGTTGAGGATTTATGTATTTCGTTCGAAATTCTTATTTTTTGATTAAATTAAACTGTTTCTAATTCAAGATAAAAAAATTTTTGGTTGAAATATCAAGTATTGCATTTTTTGTGAAAATTTGATCTTTTTAGTTTGAAAATTCAACTCGCTGGCTGAAAACAGAACTACTTTCTTTAAAATTAATTTTGTTGGTCAAAGAATTATCATTTTAGTTGAAAATTCATCTCTTTGGACGAAAATTGAATTACTTTATTGAAAATTTATGTTTGGGGTTAGAAATTAATTTTTTTATTGAAAATTCAACTATTTGGTTAAAAACTCAACAGTTTGGTTGACAATTCAACTAACGGATAGAAACTGTACCTGTTTTGTAGAATTTTTTTTTTAAATTGAAAATTCATTTTTTTATGAACATGTAACTATTCCATTTTTGCTTAAAAATAGATTTTTTTAGTTTGAAAACTTATCTATTTGGCAGAAAATGTATGAAGTTTGTTGAAAATTCAACTGGTCGGTCAAAAATTTATTTTTTTATTTTTTTAATTGATCCTTTTTGGTAAAAAATTAATCTTCTTAGTTAAAAGTTCAACTATTTGTTTCGAAATTTATTTATTTTGTTGGGAATTCATTTGTTTTAGTAGAAAATTATTTTTTTTTGGTTGAAAGTTCATCTTGTTGGTTGATAATTTAATTATTTGGTTAAAAATTCGGCTAATTTATTGAAAGCTACTCTTATTCGCTTGAAAATTTAACATTTTTGATGAAATTTTTTTTCTTCATTCGCTGAAAAAACTTTCCTAATTGAAAGTTGAACTCATGTTGAAAATTTGTCTTTTCGACTTAAAAATTAATCTCTCTTGATAGAAATGTAATTTTTTTGTCGTTGAGAACACAACTGCTTGGTTGAAAATCAATGTTTTTTTGGTTGAGAATTCAACTATTTTGTTGAAAATTCGTATTTTTTGTTCAAGTCAATTGTTTCTGATTTATTATTATAATCTTCTCTTGGTTAAAATATCAACTATCACATTGTTTGTTGATAATTCATCTGTTTGGATTTAAAATCCAACTACTTGGTTGAAAGTTGATCTACATTGTTAATTCATAAGAAACAGTAAGATTTTACCAAAGCTTCCCTCCATGCAAATTGTCTTGCGTTGTTTTTGGATGACCCCTAAATAAATTTTAGAACAAAATTTAGTGGTTAAAAATTACGAAAAGAGGGGAGGGGGGGTCAACAATTAAGGATCCTCACAAACGGTGGTAAGTGGATCAAAATGTCAGAAAAAAACTTCAAGTACATCATACACGGCCCCATAGTACCTATACAATTGAAAGAATTTGATTTTGGACGGTTTCAGCTTCTTCAGCAATTGGAATAGAAAAATTTTGTTATAGAACTTTATAAATTGACTTTTTTTTAAATTCATTGAAAAGATAATGAATAATTGAAGATTCCTAAATATAAATTGTTCTCTTAGGAGAGGAGTGGAGAGTAAAAAAATAAGGTATTTTGATGTTAAGAGTACGGGTAAGTATATATTATATAATTATTTATAGTGTATCTGTAATTGGAGAAAATGATTGATGTACTAACCGACGTCAAACCCGTTTGCAGCATCTCCCCTTGGAGCGAGTGGGAAACGATAACGATGTTCGTTGGCCTCCAGGTGTCGGATGCAACCCCTGAATCCGTTTCTGACCGGAAGTCTCTCTAGACCAGTTGTGTTTCCGGGACCACCGACGAAAAGCGGTTCTCTGAATGTTATTCTCGAAAATAGACCCTGCAATCAGAACGGAAATGTCCTCAATTCTCTGTTTCTCCTTCTCCGAATGGATACACATTACACAATACATAACACACACACAATCATATATAAATCACAATAAAATCGAAATGGAAATAATAATGAAATAAAGGAATTCAATTTTATTTCTTATCAGCTGAGCGTGAATAAAAATAAAGAAAAGGGAATGCTGAAATGAAAAGGGTTATGCTCTAAACATTTAATGAAAGCCCTTTTTAATTTAAGTTATACTTATTTAAAATTGTTTGAAAATGCCTATTTGGAATACATAAAATTTAAATGAGTGGTCATTATGATAACAGCAATTATACGGACTGTACAAAAAAGTGAAGCATGGACAGATAATAATTTATTACATTTTTGAACTGGGTGACTTCCAACTGTAAT
>CAKNYM010037468.1:12711-25399 GCA_932195095.1 Andricus curvator | reverse complement strand
ACTTAATATGTAGAGGTTTTGATAATTTTATAATATTTGCAAACAAACTTTTTCTTTTCATCGAAGTCGAACACGAAGTTCAAAAATCTAGAGGAGCCTAGCGTAAAGCGCGATGCAAATACGCCCGAGCGCGTAGCGCGAGGTGTATACATAATCGAGCGCGAATATATTCAAACATGGAAGTCGACATTTACTAACAAACAAAATCACAAGAGATTTTTTTGATTATACTATTGGGGTCAGAAATCAATTTTGAAAATACAACCTCCGAAAAAAATGTCAAGGGCGTGTTTCAATAGGGCCACATTTAACCGTATTTAACATTAAAACGACACCTAAAATAAATTCAAACACTTTTCCTGGCAGGGAACTCTTTCTGTACTTATTTTAAAGTGATTTTTCACCACAATAGTTTAATCAAATAAATCTCCCTTGGTTTTGGTTGCTAGGAAATTTCGGTTTCCTTGCTTGAATGTTCAGGGAATGTTAAAACCTCCAAACATCCTGTACGCACAAAATAGCGAATCTGTTGAGTTTATGGATATAAAACTTATTGATTTCAATGGGTCTAATCTACAAAATGTGAGGCGTTTAGCCAAATCTAATATAAATATTTTGAGCAGAATAGCGTTTTTAATACCAGACGAATTTTCGTTCGCCTGTCGTCAGTTCGAAATTACAAGACAAAAATATAATCAGAGGTTTTGAAAAAAAGCTGTTTTCTGTACATTTGTTGCGGGGTACTTTGTATAGATATAAACAAAATTGGTATAAATTTAAGACCTGATTATTAGGGTGGGTCGAAAACCCCGATTTTTTTAACGTGAAACGTAATAGTGCGGAAAATTTTCCTTTTATGAAGACAAATTAGACAAATCAGGATCAAAAAGGAAAGTGGATATCGGTCAATATCTTCAGATCATGCATTAGTTTCAATTTTTGACCAATTTTCTGTGTGCCAAAAAATTATAGCGAATCTTTTCTATGAACAGTTTTTATTAATGAAAAATATAATAAAATTAAAAATTGAAAAAAATGGTAAATAATTAGTTATTTGAAAGTGCAAAAAAAAAACTTTTTCCCATTGGGTTATTGCTTTTTTGTTAAAAAATTAAAAATGTAGTGCCGTAAATTTCTTCAAATAAAAAAATCCCATTAATTTATTATACAAACAAAATTTGTCTTATGGTTTGCAGGATGCAATAAGAATCACTCCAAAAATACAAAAATCCTTATTTTTTTCTAACGAAAAAAAATCTTTTCGTGCTATCAATATAATGCGTGTGTCTTCGGTTTAAACTGCAGGAAGTTTAAGCTCAACATTTTCAGTTTTCTTTTGAAAAAAATGTACAATTAACAATTAACCAAATTTAAAAAGCGTTCTTTGCGCATTTTCAAAAAATCCTTGATTTGTCTTTCCAAAAGGCAACTTTTCAAACTATTATACGTTTAGAGACTCAAAAAATCGGCGGGGTTTTTGCGACCCGCCCTATATTATAATTCCAGACTTAAATGTTAAATTCAAACAATTCTTACCAATATTCGTACTTAAAATCAGATAAATTTTGCTTAAATGCAGGCGAATTGTACTGAATTTAAGACTGTTAGAAACATCGGACCGAAATACGGGTACTGGTACGGGTTGAAATTTTTCAAAAATGCACTGTGAATGTTAGAGTTTTAACGTGAGTACAGCTACTTGTAGATCAGGTTTTTTAATTTTTTGCTTAATTGAACTTTTCCACTCTAAAACCAGTGTAATTTAGGTTTAAATAGAAAAAATATCGGCAATATGAGAAAAAAAATTTTGATGGTAATATTATAAAATTCAAGGAAAGTATCTGCAATTGTAGGTCATTACCGCAGTTGTGTCAGTCATTTTAAGGTATAAAATAATTTCAATTCTTTACTTTTCCTGTGAATCATATGCTTTTAATAACCGGTATTATTTGTTATTAATCAACAAACCAACAAAATTTGGTCATTTCAACAAAATTTAATTGATTTAAAAGAACAAGATGAAATAACCAGGGTTTGTTTTCCATTGTTTGGTTGGTGCAACCAAGCATTTGACCAGTGTACACCTAAAATATTTAAATCTGGACTATATATTTAACCAGTTTAGTTATTTATCAACCAAAATAAATTAATTTCACAGCGAAACCATGTAGACTGTAGGACAATTAATTATCTGTGGAAGTATAATATCCAAAGAAATACTCACATGAGATTTGCCATCACTGCACAATTAAACATTCGAAGATGAACGTGTTTAAAGAATTAAATGCAGATTGTGCGGTGGCTATTTACGTCTGTCGGCAAATGTAAACCACGTCAGACAAGTTGTCGCCTCACATGTATAATACTGATAAAATGGAGGATAAAATACACTTGGCTAACACTCACCACATGCTTATACGGATAATGTGCTAGAATTATTTCATAATAATAAATTGATTAATTAATTCGTTTTTATGCACGAATCTTACTTATGCCGGAAGTTGTCGAGAACATCGTTTCCGGTGTCGTATCTTAAGTCGGATTTTTCACACTAAAATCGAAATTATTAATTCTGATCCGAAGTTGGATTAAATACGAGTTACAAAAAATTGAGAACCACATATATACAGTAGGATTATCGCTAATTAGGTAATCCTAGAATCCTCGTTCGCTAAGCGAATTGCATCACCGAAAATGTTGAAGTCTTCAAGAATTCTGATAAGAAGTATATTTGCGACATTGTGCGACTAACATTACATGATTCTTTCGGATTGAAAATGTAATTTAACACTTTTACGCATATAAAAAAAGCATGTCTTGCTGCTGCGAATTAGTTATTAAAGTACAAGAATAGATTAGTGATTCACTGGAAGCAAATCAGAATTTCATATCTCATGATTATATCGTTCACGAGTTCACGACCATTCTGACGATTCTGCGATATATCTTTAACCAATATTTTCTCTCCGGAATCAGTAAAGTGTAGATCATTAACAATAAAAGAACAACTATAAATGAAAGCAAATTGCTTGCTGTAATTTGAGTCACAAATAACACACTAAAGCACAAATTATCACTTCGACGCCTCCATTCAATATGAGTCTATGACCTATGTGCTGACAGCGCCGTGTATGAGACTATGCGCTGTGTATAAGCATAGGGAATAGTCTCATACAGAGCGCTGTTAGCACATAGACTCATATTGAATGGAGGCGTCGACTTGTGATCCGATGTAGGATTAAAATGTTTCACACAATTTATAACATTAAAATACATTTTTTTCGAATTGTTTTCAATTTTTTAATCTGACACACCATTATTGCAATTGGAAAACCGCGAGTGTTTAATATTCCCTAACACCAAATGTCTAACAAGTCACCGATTACTACCTCGCGGAGATTCAAACTCCGACTCGAACTTCTACCTGGAATTCTTGAAATAAATCATTTTATCAGAAAAGTTTCTTCACTATCACAATTAATTATTGAGGAGTGTACATTGTTTCGATTTTGACCAATTTAGTTAGCATAAAAATTTGGCCTACCTGTAGTTCTGCAATCTAAAGATTCTAGAGATGCCAGACTATAAACTTATAAAGAGTTGAATAAGACATCAGTCGTTTCCGGATGTTGGCACTATACTGAACTGAAGGTGGAGCTACCACCAGGCCTTTTTATGTTCTCATGTCAGCTTTGCCTCCTTTCTTCCCCACAGCCGTACCTTTGTTCTTGTTTCTAGGCAGACCAATAGGAATAGGGTTTGGTGTCCCCCTCCAGACCCGGGTTTTTGCCGACAGCATTATCCGACAGACTGGCTTGGTAGGGCATATGGTGGCCCGTTAACCCGCCCCGCTTTTGCTGGGCGCCCCTCTAAGCATGCACCTCACAGCGCCAAAACCTTTTACTTGGAGTTCAGTGTGACGTTATGGTGGGGTGATGGATCCCCCTCAATTTGCTCGTTTTACGGAAAAAGAAATTCAGGTTTTTTTTCAAATCTGTCAGCATTAACCCGTGCCCCGGACTTTTAAAATTAACATGGGGGTTTAGATAGAAAAAGCCAAGGGAAAAGCTCGATTTTCGAAAAAATGGAAAAAGGAAGTAGTTGTTATTAACTTTTGCAAATTGAAGTTTGGTCACATCCAAAGGAATGTTCTACACTGAGAAAAAAAATTCAGTAATCGCAACAAAACCATTCTTTTGAGCAGTTTTTGTTGTCACTGCAAAATTTTTGTTGTTAGCACAGCATTATTTTGTTGGCCAACAAAATATTTGGTTCTTAACACAAAATTATTTTGTTAAGCCTTATTTTGTTGTACTGAACAAAGTTTTGTTGAGCCTACAAAACTATGTAGTTAGACTAACGAAATATGTGACCATGCATGCGCACTCGTTCAGTGGGACCAAGTTTATTTCCATTATGGCGGATATTACCGGCGAAGTCGCGTATTTGCGGTTATTTGGATACATGTTTAAAGTAATTAAAGTAATATGAATAAGTGATAAGATGATAAGTGATGAATAAGCGATGTGAATAAACCGAGGAATAAACATGGATAACGCGACGCGTCGAATTCTGGAGGAGTGGGATCTGCCGTGCCTGATCAACACCTTTAAAAGTAAGAATCCAAATCTTAATCTAAAATGTCTTAAACACACGTTTCAAAAACCTTGATACTTGTAAATAGTAATTCGTAAATAGAATAGTTTAATTGTTCATTAATCGCAGAGAGTACACAACTTTATATTTTGTTTCTTAGAGCAGAGCATGGTATTGATAAAGATGAATTTGAGGCTCTCACGCCTGGGAATACTTTCCTTGAAAAACTCTTGGCTAGTGGAGTGATTGGAATTCCAATATTTAAACAATAATAATATTTTTAAACAAAACAAGAAATATTTTCTGAAAAAATTAGCACAGATAATTAGGTTACAAATGTACGTTTTTAATAGAACGATGGCGGTGGGGAAAATCCCGAAGGTGAGGAATATTTTACCGGAAACCAAAAAAAAAGAGTTTAGAGAATTCTCGTCGAGGAAGTTCGGAAAATTCCTTTCAAGAGGGAGGAAGTCGAACCCATTAACACGCAGTGGACTCCTTCAAGTAGGAAAGAATTTTATGACAGCCTTGAATTTTTGGTAAGCAATTTTTAAAGTTTATTTCTTAACAAAAATTAAGAAAAGAATTAAAATATTTTACTTAAGTTAAAAACTAAATTTTGAAGTTATCGGCCGATGTCCATAAATTACAGGGTTCACAGCCTTTCCTCTATTCTCCTGCGTTTCCCCATTTTTCAAATCCTTCTTTCCCTTATTCCCGAAAAACTTCCCCTTTTTCTCATTTTTTTCTTAAAATATACGATATTTTAAAATACAATTTTTCGTTTCACATCTACAAAATTGTTCTATTCAAAACTAGAGTATGTTACCGCGAGTAGTGAAAGCTTTTTTTTTATCTTACGGAATCATCTTTTATAGTTAAATTAACTTTTTATTTTCTGCTAAAATATACAATATTTTGAAATAAAATTGTTTTTTTTTACATCTAAAAAATTATTCTATTCAAAACTAGAGTATGCTATCGCGAGTAGTGACAGTTTTTTTCAACTAACAGAATTAATTATCTTTGATAATTAATTTAGCTTTTTAAAATTTGACTAATTTCAAACTAAACTATTTACGATTTAAATAAAACTTTCAAGCTAAAATATGTTTTCGCTGAATCTATACAGACTAAATATTTTTGAAATTCACTATAATAAAGTACGGTGTTCTGTCTGGCCACGTTGTAGATTCATTAGCCTGAATTTGAATAAAGATTGTCATTATTTTAGACATATTATAATAATTATTACCCGACTTTATGACAATTTAATGGTAGCTAAAATATTGTAAAAAGTGCTAGAATTAAAATAATTGTTTTCAGGTTCGGATTAATGAAAGGCAAGCTCTCAATTTTTTATTAATTAAAATTAAATAAAGAGGTCGCTGCTTTTTCCAAAGAGTTCTGAATTGTAGAAATAATTCTTTGTTTTTTAATTGATTTATGTAGGTATAAGTTTTCTTTTGTATCAAGTGCTACAGTTAGAAAAAATTATTTGCAATATTTTTATACAGTTTTTAAAATGGTTATATTAGACGATTTTAAATCAGAAGTGTTCGAAAACAAAATTTTATCTTGAAAATTTTTAAAATCGAATGATGTAAAATTTTCATAATTGGGCAATTTAAAATTTAAACCTGTAAAATTGAACAATTTCTAAGTTATCAATTTGTAAATGTAAGTCTTAAAATATGAAAAATTTTGTATTACTGATTTTAAAAATGTTACTACTCAAAATTTAACAATATTTTACTGTAGAAGAAAAGCTAAATAATTCGAGCTGAAACATTTAATTTCTACGACTTTCAACTGTAATCGCGTAATTTTAACATATGCGTGAACATAATATATTCTGCAAAATTAAGAAAACTAATTTTAAATTACCTAATTTAACAATCGTAATTTAAAAATTGTTACAATTTCAATTTGATGATAATTAAAAAAAAGTTGCAGGATTTTTCTTAATGATATTTTTCAGTTCAGCAAATTAAAGCGTAATTTTTAGTAGTTGTTAAATATTTTTCCTTTGAATATGCATTCCATATAATATTTAATTAATATATAGATTTATCAAAATTCAAACAAACTTCCTTTTCTTACTTTTTCTCAAGTGAAGAAACCTAAGCTTTTCTTTGAGACTATAATAAAATCAAAGAATGGTATTTTTTTACTTAAAAATTAAATTAAAAAATTAAAATAATTTTTTTTTTAATGTTGTTTTATCCCTCAGGGTTTAATTTTAAAATGTTCATAACTAACTCGTTCAGTTTTACATTGTACTTTTAAAATTTTGAAATAGTTACTGTTTTTAGTGCTTAACAATCATTTAAATTAATAGTGCTTGTAATAAAACAACTTTTATTTAGAAATATTAGACAAGTTCTAGACGTTATACATTTAAAAATGTCTGAATTATCAATATATCTGTGACTGTCAATAAGAAGGGAAAGATCAGTTCAGATTTTCAGATACGTAAAAAATATTGGTATTCATGAAAATATTAAAATTACGAAAGTATTAGTTTTTTCAGACCTATTTTACAAACTAGAATTAATCACTTATTAAATTATTTAACTCGTTTCAAATATTTGTAGAACTTTTAATATTTAAAAATGTGATATTATGGATTTTTAAATAGTTTATGCTTTTATTATTAGAAAATAAATGTCCAGGGACTTGAACGAGCGCGGGCATTTTATTCAAACCGCTTTTTTTTTACAAAAATTTAAATAATCATTTTAATTCAATTTATATTCATGGAATTTCAAATGACTTTCCTATATATATTAATGGATTTTTACGATTTTCTAAGTTTTCAAGGGATTTTAACGAATTTCAAAGGATATGAAGGACAGCAAAATTCAAACGATTTCAGGGAATTTCTAATTATTTCAATGGATTTTACGATTTCAAGGAACAAATCCAACTGATGATAGCGGTTACGATTCTGATGAATCTTCTCAGGGTATGTTTCAAAATTATTTTTTATGAAATTCTTTCTTTTCACAATAAAAAGAGGTTTAATGTAATAGCAAAAAATCAACATTAATTTTTTCTATATAGGATATAGGCAATATTTAAACTATTTTCGCAATAACACAACTCCTTGGACTGACATTGAAAGTAACTGGAGAAGAAAAGAGAAAGAATTCTGACGGGGGAACGATTGATTCGTTCTTGATGATATGGCCAATTATCACCCAGCCCGACGGCTACACTCTCGTTAGTTATTAATTATTACTAATTATTTAATTGAAATTCATATTTTAATTTGTTGAATTCATATTTATATTTTCATATTTTAATTAAATTAAAAAATAGACTTATTATTTTATTTCAATTCATTTTCTGCATTTTATTTTTATAATAATAATATAAATATAATTCCCCAGATTAAGCGATACTTTGAAAAAATATTTGGAAATAAGCTGATATTTTACGAAGGGTGACCAAATTGTGTGAGGAAATTGGAAGTACTAATCAACACAGAAATCAAGGATCCAACTTGCAGAGCAGCTTTTGAGTGTTTAAAAGAATCGCAAATGGAACCTGGTGAATATTCTGTGTCAAAAAAAGTAATATTTTATTAATAATGTTATTAATTTTAATAGTTTAAAAAAGCTGCATACTGAACAGAAAAAGTAAAATAATATTTTTAAATTATAATATATCACTGACTGATATTAAGATTAAATTTTTTTTTAAAGAATCGTATTTTTAAGGTTTTCTATTTTGCACAGCATATATTGAGATTGCTCAATGAGTATTTTTGACGTTTTTGACTTCACTAATTAAAAAATAGAAACGAACAAAAATATATAATTTAACATACCTCAAAACGAGAATGTACAAAGTTAAGAAGTACTAGAAAATTTAAGTGTTCCTCATCTGATTAATATTAGAATTAGGGTTATAAGATTGTTTAAAGGAACGCAATTTGATGCTATTTATTTTGCAGAGTATTGTTTGAACGTTACTTGTTTGTAATTGCAAATTCTGTACTTTAAATATTACTACTTCATTGTGATTTGAGTTTCCTTCTGAATGCTTCCCTGTTTGTCGTATGAAAATCTTCGCTCCGTTAAAACGTCATGTATTATTTCGGATGTAAAAAGATAATCGTTTTTCACTTGGGATTAATACGCCTATATAAAATGTAGCAATATTTTAATTTTGATATTCTGTACAATAAATGAGGATATTCTGATTATTCATTCTATATATTTAATATTTTTATTTCATACCTTTAGTCATTCGTCCGCAATTTATGGTATTTTTCATCAGTATGATATGAAGATTATTGTGCTCTCAAAACTTGAATCAATTGTAAAAAACAGCTGTTTTGTAATAAAGCCATTCAATCATAATTACCATTTCATGAATTAGTAAATGACTTTAAGCTACAAAATAGTTATTTTTCACAACTGATTCAGGTTTTGAGAGTACAAAAAGTATTTTTTTTACCTGCAAAAAATGTAGCTACGTCGAAAAAATTATTTTGTTAAGACAGCAAATTAATTTATTTAAGACAAAAAAATAATTGGATTGACCTTACAAAAGTATTTTCTTAGGTTAACCAACAAATTTTTTTGAACAAACAAAATATTGTATTGGGCTGGCAAAAGAATTTCGTTGACTCCACAAAAAAAATTTGGTTATGCCAACAAAACAGTTTTGTTTCTCCAACAAAAGGTCTTAACAAAATTTTTGTTGAGCTAACACAATTTTTGTTGTTTAGCCAAACAGTTTTCTCATTGTAGGAATAATTTCCATACAATAACTTTTAATTTTGATCTCCTCCCTCCAACTCCCTTGTATTGTGCCCATAAAATATCACAAAAAATGCAAAAAAGCAATGTTATGTAAAATTCATGCTAAAGACAGTATTTTTTTTCCAACATTAATTATTTTCAGTCGATAAGTGACAAGTTTCCAAAGTACTCTTTAATAATTTTGAATTGTTTAAACAATTATTATTTGTTTAAACATTTACTTTTCCAGTAAATCGCAAAGTTACTATTTTTGGAAATTAATGATAGGGGAGACGGGGCGAGTTGAACCACTATTCATTTTTCGATTTTTTATATTTTTTGTGACGAACTTTTTCAAAACATATTATTGTTACCTTGTTTTGTACGCCTTAGGCTTATATAACTACAAGTATCAAACGTTCAATTTGATAACTGAGTTCATTAAAAACGAAATTAGATGATGCGGAAAATGTTTTAACTCGCCGCAGGCCCGGGGCGAGTTGTACATACATGCGGGGCGAGTTGTACCACTTTAGCAGAGTCAATAATTTTGAAATCGTGATTCAAATCTTTAGTCATTTATTACAATACATACATATATGAAATTCTGTGAATGTATTTGAGCAGAGTAGAACCTTTTTTTTTCATTTTTTTTGTCCTGCGCGCTCTTTTACTTTTTTACTTCTTTCTTGGTCTTCCTCTCTTCTCCGTTTCTTTTTCTCTGTCGCATTTTTTGAGTTACAAGAGTCCTTTAAAATATTTTTTTACGTCAGTTTCCGTTCTCTTTTTTCTTTTTCGGCTATCAATTCCTCTCTGATAGAAGAATCAGTTAAAATTGCAAATAATACCTCGAATTTTAGTGGTTCAACTCGCCCCATATGCAAGTGGTACAACTCGCCCCGATATGCTATTGACATTAAAAAATATGGAATTGTGTTGTTGCTAAAAACATAACCTCAAATCCTTGAAGGGTAATATACTTGAAGGTATACTAAATCTAGCAGAGCGATTGTTTGAAATTAATATGGTTTACAAAGAGCTTGGGATCGAAAAATTGAAACTTGTTAAAATTTACTTACGAGCCACGGAAATAAGTTTTTTAGGATAACATTGGACAACACGGAAAAAAGTGTATCGTCAGAAGAACTCTCTAAACCATTAGCTCTAACTATTTTAAATTGAAGCGCAGCTTTTCGTCGGTGAATTTTGTTAAAATTACTATTTTGTGTTTAGGTGAGTTAAACTGACTTTTTGAAAGAGTAGGATAAACAATTTCAAATAGTAGGATGCAATGCACCACTTGGTAACCGTCACACTCAGCGAAATGAAGATTTACTATTCGTGTAGTAAGCCTTACTTCTGTGAAGAGTAACTTTGCCGATTTTGCATTGTAGCGCATATATATGTATATATGCACTGTACGCATTCTACACACGATTTATAAATAGATTAGCTCGAAACTTTCGACCACAAAAATGATGTAATATGTCGATCGATTTGAAAAGAAAAAAATTATTTTATATATGAGACCTGCACTTAATTTACGATTATTGTTACACAATTGCACGCTCAGAGACTCACACATATGATCGTACGCTCAAACGCTTTGAAAAATCGCCCCCGCTGGGGAATCGAACCCTACCTAACTACCTAAAACCTGTCCTAAAACCTAAATGTAGCGCACGCATTAGTCAAGTGAGCTACGGAACCGCTTAGTTTTTTTCACAAACCCTTGGTCAAGCGTTTTCTCCGAGAAAAACGCGGCCAGCTAAGAAATATATGTATGTGTCGTGCTCAGTTTTATCAGTAATTTTTTTATACATATTTTATACTAATAGGTAGATTTAAAAATCTTCACATATAATTTTTCTAAATAATCTCTAACAGAAGATATCTATATAATATTTTGTAACGAACTTGGGGAAAAGTATCTTGCTTAGAAGTATTGACTCACACAGTAAATAAATTATTTTAGTAATTTATATCTATTATTATGAAATGATTCAAAGTTAATTTTTTTTTAAAGTACGTATGTTATTGAAAATTAAGAGTTGAAAAATTGTTTTCGAAGGAAATTGTTTGAATTTGTAATTTTATTTTATTATCATCTCACTTTATTGAAAACGCAACATTCATTTACATAACTGATATATGAATAGAAAATAGTTTAAACAACGTAATAATATATCAAATGCAAAATCAAAATCACTATTTTAAGATGAGACCAACGTTGAATAGTGATTAAAATTTAAATTTTTCGCAAAAATAGAATTTTTCTCCCGAGATATGGGGATGCTGAATTAGAATAAAATCTGTCTGATATAAAAAAATTATTCGGTTCCGAGAAATTGAAAATTAAAGATCGCGATATCACAGTAATATGGTAGATTTGTTTGTTAAAAATCTGAAAAAATCTTTTTTTTCATTAAATAATAGTAATTTCTACAAAATATCAATGTGAAAAGGTTGAAAAAATTATTACTACGTTAAAATTGGAAATCAATTTTAACTAAAATTTTATTACAAATTATTTGTTAATTAATACGTTCCTTCTTATTCGGTCTTACGATCCATTTTTTGGATTTTATTTATTATTTTTTAATTATTGTATCAAAAAATTATATTTCGAAAACAGTGCATTATTCTACTAAAAAAAAATTCTTCCAAATAATACAATATTTGAACCAGGGTGGCGTAATCAAGTACGATCCTAATCATTTTGACTGTTATAAGAAATTAAAAATATCATAATCAGAAAATATCATAGTAGAAACAATGTAAACCAAAAAGTATTTTTTTTATATAATTCTTCAGAATATTTTCAAATTCTGAAAATTTTGTACCAAACAAAAAAAACAGTATTGAAGTATAAAGTAGACGCTATTCACTTTGTTTATTTATAATAATTATCTCATCTAATATTATGATAAAAGAGAAAACATAAAATAATTTCCGACAATTTCACTTCGCAAAATGTCGCTGGCGTAACTACTGTGAAGCGAAACCCCGCTTTGTCGCCGGGGGTGGGGGGGGGGGGGTCTGCCTTCTAGATTGTGAGAAGAGAAAATCTGTTGTCTTACTGATAAGCAAGTTATAAATCGGCCTTCTTTTTTAATTTCAAACGGACCTCCTAAAAAATTTTGCGGAGGGGGCCTATACGTTTCTAGTTATGCTACTGAACTTATTTACTTATCATTTCAAATAGTAAAGATGATAATCTCGCACAGTGCTTATTGCAATGCGAAAAAGGAGATTGAACTCTCTTGCAAAAGTCAATCTCACAATTCTTTGTGTTACGTTGTAACAATTGTTTTACATGTCTATTTTAATATTCAACT
>CAKNYM010037468.1:457-12701 GCA_932195095.1 Andricus curvator | reverse complement strand
ACAACAAAATGCCTCATTTTTTAAATACTGTCTTTTACGCTCAAACACTTTGCTTACTTGAAAATTAATTATTCATATAGCTTACATGTTCAACTGTACTATTTCAAGTGGTCATCGAAGCTGCTTGTTCTAGTAATCTTTCTTTTTACAATTTGAAGTAGTAATGCTGACTTCAGGTGTTGTATATTTTGCGATCACTATCTTATTCAGTATCAAAAACTATTTAAATTGTTTCTTGTACAATGCGAAAAAGTAAACTTCAAGTTATCAATGCATAAAAGTGAACCTGACTATCCACTTTTTTCCGTGAATGCAACAGGTAAACAAAATAACTACAGGGACAATTCAAGTTTCAAGTAGTTCATTTCGAGTTAATAAGATGGCGCCACATGACGAATACTTTAGAAGATAAACGTACTGGTTCAACTCGCCCCTATGTTCAACTCGCCCTGGTCTCCCCTATAGTTATAGTTGATGAATGTAGAAAACAATATTTTTTCTTCAACATATTTTGCAATTGTTTAATCAGTTTTTTCCTGTTAAGTCCTAAAAAGTTATTACTTTCTGGAATAATGACGCAGTTTATGAACTAAAGATTTATATTTTTTGTGAAAGACAGTTTGCACTTAATCAAATAAAGTCAACTTCCGCCTATTCTAAAGATCGCCTATTCGAATGTTCCGCTATTCTAAATCCCCTATACACGCTTATTCGAAATTGCGCAGTTTCTTCGCCTCCCACCGCACGGTCCCTATACGATCTGTACGGTCACACCCGCGTCAGTGGCTGACTAATTAAAAAAAGATGCTCGAAGAGCGGGAAGCCCTAAATTGAATATTTTAGCATGACGTCATGGGAATGCAGACAACTTTTTCGAGAAAATATGCTAAACGTAAAAGTAAGTCATGTCGATTTGATCAGAACCGGTTACTCTAACCTCAAATTTCAGATAGTTGATTGCATTTTGCAAAACACTTGAAACACTTGAAAAATATTACTATTCAGATCTTTATCACTTACCTTTACGTTTAGAATATTTTCTCCAAGAAGTCGTATGCAGTTGCAATCCCATGTAGTAACCTTCCTGACGGCTGACATTTCCACCTATCCTGGCATTCTACACTTGAAAACTATTAATATTCAGACCTTTATAACTTACTTTTACGTTTAGAATAGTTAGTTAGTTTTAAAACGGGCGGGAAGCCTATGAAGAGCTCCCCTGGCGCTCAAGCTATAAAGCCTATTGTGCCACACCCTTACCTGTTCGCTCTCAGCAGTTGACCCCAGACCTCTTGATGGAGCCCAGTAAGTCGACTACTGTTCGCGTTGTAATTTCTTCAGGTTCCATAAAATTGACCCAGAGGGTTTGTTGCCTGAGCCTAGCTAATGCCGGGCACTGGCATAATACATGCAGGGATGTTTCGTCATCCCTGCGGCATTTCCTGCACTCTGTCCTAGGGTTATACCCCATTTTGTGCATATGATAGTTCATGTGGTTGTGCCCAGTTAGGATCCGTACCACTGTCCTTATATCTTTCTTGGGTAAACCCAAGATTTCCCTGGCTCTGTCAATCCTATAGGTAAAACCCAGGATGGATTTCGCCTGACAGCAACCCTGGATTTGTTCCCAGTATTCCCGGTGTTTTGTTCGGATTCAGCTTTTAATGGCCATCCCGACACAGCAAGGCGCTATTCCCAGTACCGATTCCGGTTCTATGTATTCACTCGCTGGGCCGCAGTTTGCCAACTGGTCCGCCTTTTCGTTGCCCTTGGTACCTGTGTGCCCTGGGACCCATATGAGAGCCACATTGTTTCTTCCTGCAGGTTGGTTTAATGCTTTTGTGCATTTCCAAACCAGTTTTGATGTTATGTCTGGTTTCCCTATTGCAGTTAGTGTCGCTCGGCTGTCCGAGCAGATCGTAACCTGTCTGCCAGCAGCGTTTTCTTCTATTAGTGTTTCAGCACAGCGAAGGACGGCCAGGACCTCCGCCTGAAAGGCAGTAGCATGTGGCCCAAGTAGGATCCCTATTGCCCTCCCTCTCTTGCTGTCATAGATTCCTGCTCCTGACCCTCCCTCTCCCCTGGAGCCATCTGTATACCAGATTTCCCCATGGAGGAGCGGGTTATCATTTGCTTTCCACAGATCCCTACTTGGGATGCAGACGCGGAAAGCTTTGGCAAAGTTGAAGCGTTTTGTTATTTTATCATGCCTCATCTGTAGAATCGGCAGTGCACTGATATCACTCGGGAGTCTAGTGTGTCTAGTCCCCCGAGTCCATCTATTTGCTCTTGTCAGGCGGTCCATCGCGTGTGCCGCTCTAGCGGTTATCACAACATGTAAGGGTTCCTCACAGAGCATGAATCCTATCGCTGCTGTGAGCGTAGTCCTCATTGCTTCAGTGAAACCCCTAAATGCTAGCGTTTGTAATCTTCGCAGCCTGTCCTGCATTGTTTTAAGTTCCGCCCGTGGCCACCAAACCACGGCCGCATGTAGGAGCCTGGGTTTTAGGACAGCAGAGTAGAGCCATGCAAGCATTTTAGACCCTAGACCCCACGTCAACCCAAAGGCTCTCCTGCACATCCAAAAGGTCATGACAGATTTCCTGCATTGGGTCTCCAGGTGCTTTGCTCAGTTCAGCTTGCTATCTAGGATTACTCCCAGATATCTAACTGAATCTGAAAACGTCAGCTCCACACCACAGAATACAGGAGCGTCAACTTTTGGCACTTTATAATTTCTCGTGAAACTTACCAGGTTGGTCTTTTCCGGATTTACCCAGAGCCCTGAGCTATCGCACCAGAGCTCTACGATGCGCAGCGCCGACCCTATAAGACCCATCAGCGTTTCCAGATGAGCCCCCCTGACTAGGATTACAAAGTCATCCGCATATCCCTGAGTATAGTACCCCTCTTTATTTAGCCTTCGAAGAAGGCCGTCCACCACAATGCACCACAGGAGTGGCGACAGGACACCCCCCTGTGGGCAACCCCGTGGAGCTATCCCCCTTACTAGGCCTTCACCTCATCTGGGTTCAAGTGTTCTCCGGCGTAGCATGCTTCCTATCCAGCATACTAACTGGTCCGGCACGCCACATCTCAAAGCCTCTCGACAGATTACTTCTGGAAGAGTATTGCTGAAAGCACCCTCTATATCCAAGAAAGCGCCCACAGCATACCCCATTTGTTCCAATTGCTGCTCCAATTTTGCCATAACAGCATGAAGCGCAGTTTCTACCGAGCAGCCTGTCTGAAAAGCATGCTGCCCTCTATGCAGCGGGGAGGCAAAGAGCACCTCATCCCTAATGTATTTCTCGACCACCCAGTGGGCACGAAATTTAAGAACGTAATTGGAGCGTTCTAAAAACGTTCCTTTGACGTCCAAGTCAAAAGACGTTATTTGAACGTTTTAAAAACTGTCCTAAGTCAGACCAAATAATGTTCTGAAAACGTTTCATGTTCCAAATACGTCCTTAAAACGTCTCTGGAACATTGTATGTTTAAGGAACGTTATTCGGACTGACTTTGGACGTTTTTGAGCCGTTCTAATAACGTTCGTTCACGTTTGTGCCCACTGGGCAGGTTCTCCAACATCTTCAGGATAAAAGACGTTAGACTGATTGGTCGGAAATCTTTTGCAGCAGTGTAACCCTCCCTCCAGGTTTGGGTATGAAGGCCACTCTGCCATCCTTCCATGCCGATGGCACGTATTTAAGGGCTATACTTGCCCTAAATAATTTCATCAGAGGAGGGACGACTAAATCCATGCCTTTTTGTAAAAGTGCTGGATAAATGCCATTTGGCCCGTGGTGATTTGAAGGGACAGAAGGACCCTACGGCCCATTCCAACTTTTTGTAATCAGCGACCTTAGCGGCGAAATTCCATTCGGCCCTATCCACCTCTTGGCCCCAGCCTTCCTCCTCTTGGTCGGTTCGGATTTGCTGAAAACCCGGGAAGTGAACTTCCATCAGGTGATTCAGCGTTGCTTCTTCGTCTTCGGCAAACTCACCATTATCGAGCCTTATGAGCCCGAGGCGAGCTTCCGGATTTTTCGGAAGGATCTAGTGGAGCCTCGCTGTTTCCGGAATGTTTTTCGATTCCTCGCAGAAGCCCCTCCAATCTTCCTGCTTATACTTTATTATACTTTTATTGTATTTTTACTGGGCCGTCTTATAGATGTCCCAGTCTGAAGGCAATTTAGTTCTATTGCAAAACATGCTTGTCTTTTTACGGAGTCTCTCCAGGTGGGTATTTCACCATTCTGCTCGCTTCCTAGACTTAATTGTGCTTGTAGGCAATTGTTCTCATATGATGTTGTCAGAGCCCTTCGCAGAAAATCCACAGCGTGCTCCAACTCATCAAGGGTACCATAGCTTGTGGGGAATTCCGCAAGCCTCCCTTTGAGTTCCTCTTTATATGAGTCCCAAAGTTTATTTCTGGGGTTTCTGATCTTAGAAACCACCGGTTTTCCCAGGGTTAATCGAAACACGATATATTTGTGGTCCGAGAGAGACTCCTCGTCGGACATAGAGTCAAATCGAGAACCTCACTCCTGTTTTTAGTTTGGAATGTGGGAGTATCACCCTGATTCAGAATCTCCATCTCTGTGCCCGCTATGTATTCAATTAAATCTCTCCCTCTGTCATTAAAGTTTGTGCTTCCCCACACCACGTGGTGAGAGTTTGCATCACAGCCCAACAGCAGAGGAATCTTGTTCTCTTGACAGTGCCGAATTAGAGCCTCCACCTCTCTGGGAGGCGGGGATCCCTCGGCATCGCCAGGGAAATACGCCGAGGCAATCGCATCCATACCCTTGACGGCTATGCATGCCCTTGGCGCTTTTTATCGTGGTCTCTTATATATGGAGCCACATCCTGACAAGCCACTTATCCTTTCCCTGTATAACTAGGATTCTTGGATTAGGGTAATTCCTGCCTGCACCACTGACAAGCACCTGGCTAGAACCGCCGCGGCGCCTTTGCTGTGGTGCAGATTAATCTGCATCATGGGGATTCCCGTCTCAGCCATTGAAATTCTAATTCAGGGCCCCTAGATAGGGTCGGTAGTCCAGAGCCGCAAGTTATCCAGAAGTTCGCACCGCTCGTGGTAGACTGCCCCCTGAGGAGCCTTCCACCACTAGCGGTGGGTTAGGAGAGGGTCCCGGAACGGAACCCTCATTGTTTTTGTTTTGTTTTTCGTGTTTCATTAATTGTCCCACGAGAAGCTAGGGAAATTAGAAACACCCCCTGCAGAGCCCCGCTTGCAGAGGGCGGGTCTACATACTATGGGATTCGACCTGGTGTCCCAAAGTCCCCGTTAAGGCACCTCCTTTGAGACCCTTGCCTATCCACCTCTACTGAGGGGGGCAGGCCCTTGACACGGCGATCACATCGTAGCTTGGGAGCATGAGAACTCGCGCCCTCTATATTCCAGGAGGCTTTGCCATTACCCCCTGGAAGGACCGCTCCTTAATTTAAGTCCCACTGACCAGAGTCCGTCAGTTCTTCAGAGTAGCTACACCTCGCGATGCAGCCTCTCTGGTTCACCTATCCAGATCCATAGTCCGATAAGACCCGTAAGCCCTCCCACCAACGACAAGGTCCCGCGATCCCTAGGGAGAGTACATTTGGAATACTTTAACCAAACAGATGTCTGCTCTGCTATGTCACTCATATGCTAACCTTACTGACGTTTCCACCTATCCTAGCATGGCCATGAATAATGCATAATATTGTCCAATATACTCATTTGAGTACTCGTGCACTGCTACCCTTCCAAGGCGAGAGTCACAACCGTCTCTCGCCCCTTGATCTGAGAAACTGCATGTGCCAGCACTTCTAGGAATGTCAGGTGTATTTATCCGGTGCACTCAAGTTCCCTCTCGCGGTCAGAATACCGATCGGTTGCTCCTCCGTTCCTTCCCTGCTTTTCTCCCCCACCCTCAGATACCGTTGCGTTTGAGAGAGTTATGTTCCACAGGCACACACTGCTGTACAGTGTACACAGTACACACACACTTTACACTACCGGTAGAAATTTTGAAGTGCATAATATTTTGTAAAGAAGATTTTTTAATTGGCATTAGGGTCAATAATATTTATTCTTGTTCTGTAATTAATTTTTAAGAATATATATATATTTTTTAATAGAAATAAAAATTAGATTGACGAGTCCTGTGAGTTATTCCAGGACGAAACATCAAAGTCTAATTTTTATTTTTATTAGAAAATATATATATTTCTTAAAAATTTATTGCAAAAGTAACAGCAATAGGAAATAGCTGTGGTCAACTAATTATATTACAAAAGAAGTACCGTCTAATAATAAATAACTATAAACATTACGCTAAAACTGCTATTGTCAAATGATAAACCTTAATAAATGAGCGAGCTATTTCCCATGCCCTAAATAAAATATACAAGTTATAAATTTACACATATTATAGAATTAAACTTTGGCTAGAAGAAATTTACGTGAGACTTGACGAACGAAATCGAGTCTCCCCGTGCCTTTCCATCACACAACCAGAATGTAGGTGACGAGAGGGGATAGAACGCAACTATACCTTCCGCCCGATTTCGACAGCTTTTTTGGCCGCGGGAGGAAACTCGAGTGTAGCCTATTTATCTGTATTATTATTGATAGTATTTATTGATTTGAAACCAAGCCGCGCTTTTCTGCACATGCACAGTTGAAAAAGTTGCGCACAGGGGGCGCATCAATACAACAACGGGGCAGCCAATGAAAGTCGCTTGATAAAAATAACTTGAGGGTCGCGGTAGAGGTGGTACCTGAAATAATTGTTTAAGAAATTATTATTGTTTACAAAATTAAAGTATATGTTCTGAGATAAAAAATACTGAATAATAAGCAACATATTATATAGTTCAAGAGATTCGAAATAACTAGAATTTTCTCCACGTTCCCTAGGCACAGTTCATAAACTACGTAACGCGTTTTTCGTTTGTTTGAATAAAGATGAGAATAAAATTACTTTGAAGTTAAAAATGATACAGCGATATAAACTACAAAAAAACGCATAGTACGCAAGTGAGTGATTAGTAATTGTTTAAATAATTGCAAACTGTCTTCCAAAAAAAGTGTCGCTCTTAACATTTATTAATCATTAGCTGCATCATTAAATCCAGAAAATAACTTTTTAAGATTTATAGGCGAAAAATTGTTTAAACAAATTAAAATCTATTGAATAACTGGAAACTGTCTGTCAGAAAAAATATCACTCTGAGAACTCATTAACTGCGTTATTAATTCCAGAAAAAATGGTTTAAATATATGAAAATTAGTTAAAATAAACTTTCGTTAATTGTGTCATTATTTCCAAAAAAAATATAACTTTTTACGAAATACGGAGATAAGAAAATTGTTTTTACCAATGATTATTATTATATTATACCATTAAGCCATTTACCTTTTGGGGTAAGCGTGACTCGTTCGTTGAGGAAAGGAGTAATGTGAGGAAGGAGGTATAGATTTTTTAGATTGATCTTGAATTCTCGTCATATTTGTCATCACACTTTTCTGTTGTGCAGTGGCGGATTTAAGGAAAAGGGCCTAGTGGGCAAAAGCTTTCTAGGGGCCCTTACACCACACTTTTTAGCCCCCCCCCCCCCTTTTGGCAAGAGGGGCCCTTGATTGAGGGCTCTCGTCAGGGGGCCCAGTGGGCAAATGCCCAATGCCCCCCTGTTAAATCCGCCACAGCTGTTGTGGCATACTTCTCTAGCTTCCTTCACGTTCATGTATTTTTTCATGTAAGCTCTCGTATTTCTATGGCTTCTTATGTCTCTCCAATGTAATTGAATTACATTTGAGAGAAATCACGTTCGTTCCAGTTTAATTGAATTTAATTACAAATTACTTGTATGTAATTTGTATATCTCTACCAAATTCACAAGGTCCAATTATTAATTTATTTCAATTACACAGTCAAAGTAATTTCAGTTACATCAGAATTAGTTTGAGCATTAACTTGCCAGAAGTGCTTTACAAGAGAGGTGTGGAGTGTGGTGGAATGGGGTCGTAGAACTGCATTCCGCAGCCCTACAAACTGCAGAAATCTACTGTGCAGCCCTATGTATCACATGGCTGTACTGAGCAGTTTTAAGCATTCCAGAAGTCTCCAGCGTAGCCTCATGTTCTATATAACTATACAAGTGTACTGCGCATACCATTCACTCCACTCCACTTCACACCTCTCTTGTAAAGCACTTCTGGTGAGTTAATGCTCAAACTAATTGTATATATATATACCATTAAGCTATTTCCCTTTCGGCGAGCCTCTAGGGGTAAGCGTGACACTACCCGATTCGGGTAGTGTTTCTAGGTGGATAGTTTCTTGTAGTAAATAACTACAAGTGTGGGCTCACCACACCCACGGCCGCCAACAGCAACGCAGTAGTATCAGACGGTCACCCATCCAAGTACTAACCGCGCCCAACACTGCTTAACTTCAGTGATCTAACGGGAACTGGTGTTTCCAGCGTGGTATGGCCGTTGCCATTGTAAAGTAATTGAAATTGCTTTAACTGTGTAATTCAAATAAATTAAGAATCGGACTTTGTGCATTTGGTAGAAAATACAAATTACATACAAGTAATTTGTAATTTAATTCAATTACATTGGATAATTCACACAAAATTTCAATGTAATTCAAATACAAATTGAAATACATGTAATTTCTTCTCAAAATATTTCAATAACATTTTTCGCCAATTAATGCCCAGCTCTGCTCTGGGCACACTGCCGTTTACTTTACCTTGATACACTTGTTTCGTTGGTTGTTCATCCAGTGGCGGATTTCCCATATAGGCTACATAGGCTGCAGTCTAGGGCGACAAAAATGGGGGGGGGGCAGAATTTTCCAGCGATAAATTTTCAAAAAATTCCGATTTTTTCTATACAGATGCAGCCTGAGCGTGGTGGAATAGTATATATCGATACGAGAGGCCAAACGGGCGTTTTGGTCACTGCGAGTATGAAGGCGCCGCGTGAACCTGAAGCGAGGCGTAGTAAGCCGAAGCCGAGCAAATCGCCCGTGAGGACTCGAGTATCGAACACTATTTTTCTTTATAGAATACTATGCAAACCCCGAGATATATAGACGTGAAGAAAAGATTGGGGGGGGGGCGAAGCCCCAGCGGGGGCGAGGGGCGAAGCCCCCCACAAGACAAAAAATATCTCCCACAATGTTTACCTTTCCTGAAAATAAAAGAAAACATAACTCGTCGCAACCATTTCTTTATTTATAAAATCCATTTCTATGATTTTTTTGCCGTTTGCACCTTAGCTTGTAATAAACTCTTTAATCTCTTCATGCAACGAATCACTTGAAAGAAAATGAACGAAAAAAAAACTGTCATGAACGAAATAAACCCAACCTCACCCAAAATGATGTTCGCATAGTAATCGTTTACGACGCTAGATGGCAACCGGTGGCCAAAATGTTTTTCTAACCGTGGAGACCATTTTGCTAACCGGTGACAGCCTTTTGGTCACCACCCCACCCCTAAACATATCACGTATTTGTGAATGACCCCTTATGTAATTTATTGAGTAATTCAAAACATTACATAATTCATCTGATGAATTTTAATTTTACCGCGCATAATATTCGTCTTTCTTACTTTTATATCTTCCGCGGCAAAAAAAAATTAATAAATAAGAGCGCTACACGACAGGCAATATTTGAGATTATACTGTGGATTCAAAATCGAGTAGTTGATTGCTGTTAGCCTAAGGGCGGCAAATTTCTGTTAAACTAAGGACGGAAAATGCATGTGTCAGCCTAGGGGCGGCAAATACCTAAATCCGCCACTGCGTTCATCTCTCATTCTCTCAACATGCCCGAACCATCTTAACCGACTTGTTACCCATATATGTCAACTAGTGTCTCTCCTGTACCACATTCTTTCAGGATTATCTCGTTTCGGACTTTGTCCATCAGTGTTTTCCCGCATATTGTGCGCAGAAGTTTCATGCCAATCGCGTTAATTTTACTCTTGTCCTTTTCTTGACAGGTCCATGTCTCGCTACCGTATAGTACAGTCGGTAAAAATATAGAATTATGTATGGCCATTTTAGCTTTTTTTGATATGTTTTTATTTCTGAGAATGGACCCTGCTCTACCGATAACCTTCTTATCCTCATTTATGTGCCTATCTAACTCCCCATCTATTTTTCCGTCGCTAGTGAATAAGCTACCCAGATATACGTACTTATCAATTTGTTCTAGTCTCTCATCATTTAGGACAATGTTGCACATTGTTTTCTCACCTTTTTCTTCAAACACCATGATTTTCGTTTTATTTACGTTAATTTTGAGGCCCATGCTCTTCATGCTTGTATTCAGTTTGTTCAGCATTCTTTGCAAGTCTTCGATTATTTCTTTCTGCCATAACAACCTTATCATCTGCGAATGCTAACCCACGTACCCTTACTGTTTTGAGATCAGCACCTTCTTCCTCGAAGAGAACCATTCTTAGGCACTTGTCCATGGATATAATAAATAGCCATGAGGACATAACGCATCCTTGTCTAACTATAACACCTTGCATAATATCGAACCAGTCACTCAGTTTTCCATTAGCCCTTAAACTCGCTTTGCTACCTTTATATATTGTTTTATTTTATTTATTGTTTTATTGAGCCATCTATTGACTCCATACTCCTTCAGGACTTCCCAAAGTTTACTTCTATTCACCTTGTCAAATGATTTTTCTAGGGCAATAAATGCACGGAAAACTTGTTTTGCTACGCTCAAACTTTTTTCTGTGATCTATCAAGTCAAATATTTGATCCGTACATGATTATCCTGGCATACATCCACTTTGGACTTACCATATATTTTCTTTCAATTGTTCAAACAATTTAAAATTAGTTAAATACTTGAAAACTTGACACTTATCGAATAAAAATAATTCATGTAAAGAAATTCCAATGATGATTGAATTTTAAATAAAGCTCCTATTTTGCATTTTTTAGGGCATTTTCGAGAACAATACAAGGGGGAAGGAGGGGCAGGCAAAATTATAAGTTATTACGTGGAAATTATTCCTTGAATATTTATTACGAGGTGGCTTAACTATAATTTACAAAAAGTTAATAACAAGTACTTCTTTTTTCAATTTTTTCGAAAACTGAGATTTTTCCATTTAAAGCCCATGTTAATTTCAAAAGCCCTGGGCACAGTTTAATCTTCACCGTTTTGAAAAAAAATCGGAATTTATTTTTCTGGAAAATAAAGAAAAATAGGGGGATTGATCACCAAAAATCGAAAATCGAATTTTTGCAGGTATAAATTTGAACCACGCTAGTGTGCTGTGTTTTGTTCTGAACGTGTTGTTCTGAATGTTCTAACTATGTTTAAAACGAGGGGCTTTTCTCTAAGCCACGGTTTTTCATCGATTGCCACTGAGTGGGGAGGAGGCAGAAATATCGAAATAATTAAAAAATAAGAGAGACAGTCTAAGATTTCCTATATCAAAGAAATTATATGTTTGAGTTTAAAAACGATTTTGTTTGTTTTTAAGAAACTTTGTGTGAATCAAATAAGATTTGTTTTAATCGAATAAAATTTGTTTAATTCAAATATAAGTTTTGTTTGAATCAAACAAAATGTGTATTGGACAGATTTTTTTTTTAATCAAGCAAGTATTTTTGACTTTTCTCAGCGTTATCACTTGTCTTTCGTTCCAATATAAATATTAAGCCATTGCAATTACATATGAATTTTGAATTCAGTCAGAAAAATATTTGCCTTCAATTAAAGAAATTGTTTGTTCAACATCATTTTTTTTACATTTAACATAAAAATTCTTTGAAATGAAAGAAAGATTTCTTTGATTTTGAAGAATCACGCAGTTCGTATTTTTTGGCTTGAAGAAATGACTTCCGCGGATCATACATCATAAATTCTTTCTGAGTGTTGGAATATTTTTCCCAAAAGTCCTGGAATATTTTCTCGTCTAAACTGACATTTTTGAACAAATTCAGAACTTTTTATTGAAATACTCCCTAAATATTAATAAATTTATTAAATTTTATTAAATTTTATTAATAGTTGGTAAAATTTTAATTAATTGTAAGTTAAATTAAATTAATATTGAGTAGACAAATGCTAACTACATGAGCTTGAATTTCTGTTTCATATTTTGGCTTAACTTTGAATTAACTGGAAACTCAAAAAAAAAAGTGTGCGATGGCCGGGAATCGAACCCGGATCAACTGCTT
>CAKNYM010037467.1:0-11624 GCA_932195095.1 Andricus curvator | reverse complement strand
TATTCAAAAGAAATCCCGTTAACTAAGCAAAAATACACGGACTTAATATCTCTCAAACCATTAATACCAAAAGACTATCACTCTTTTCATGAAAATTTAAAATACGTGAATAATGAAAATTAAAAATGATATTTTTAAAAAGTGCAAGTATTGTCTGTAGTCAATGATAAAAGATAATATTTTATAATTATTTGATTTTATAATTCTATTTAAAAAGTCGATGAAAGTGATTAAAAGTATTAATGAAACTATGTGATATCAATACTAATACTAGAATTAAGACAAAAAGTTTATCTCGAGTTAAAATAGTACTATATTGTGGTAATTAAAAACTATTATTATTTAAAAGTTTAATAACAATATTTTTATTCGATTAAGAATGATTTAAAAAGTTAATTTGTTCGCAAAATAAAATAATTTACGAAACTTATTCATGTACTTTTATTCGTAAAAAATAATACGCAATCACGTATGTTACGTTTTTTTCTCTGCAGCAAACACGTATCTCAGAAAATAAAAAATAATGATTAAATGCTTTAAATATTAAACTTATCTTGAAAATTTATCAAGAGAGTGAATATTTTTAAAATTGATAGAAAAAATTGTTTAAAAAATTTTTTATTTTCATTATAAAACGTTTTTTGTCATTCCTGAAAAGTAGTAGTTTTTGAGATACGAGGTTGCGTTAGAAAACCATCGACATGGACTTTGGATAGACCCCTTCGGGCCCCCTCATGGACAATCGTGGTATATGGGTGACCCCAAATGAATTTAGGTAATTTCAAGTGACTTCACATGAATTCACGTGACTTCAGGTGAATTCACGTGGCTTGATGTGAATTCAAATGACTATAGATATTTCAGGAGATTTCAAGTGACTTCAAGTGAATTCAAGTGACTTCAAGTGAATTCAAGTGACTACAAGTGAATTCAAGTGACTTCAAGTGACTTCAGATATTTCAGGAGATTTTAGATATATCAGGAGACTTCAGGAGATTTCATTACAAGTGTACACCTGACTTCACGAGTTGTCAACCCCTCGATTTTATGTAAAATCTTTACCGCGAGCGGAACTCGAGTCCACCGGGAAGACCGAGGGGAAGACTGTGCGCTCCGAGCTCGAGCTGGGTTCGACTTCGAACCTAGCGTACAATGACCCCCCAAAATGAGAGTCGAGAGCCAAAATGCGAACCCCCTGGTAGCTTTTTAGCCTATGAAATGTTTTCAATGATATACTTTCTCTCGGAAAGATGTTTGGCTTAAATTAAAGAAACCACTTGCTTAACATTATTTTCTCAGTTCAACACAAGGATACTTTTAAAGTAAAGAAAAATGTATTTTATTTACAAAAGTACCTAGTTTCGCTAGTTCGTATTTTTTGGTTCAAGGGCATGATCTATTAACCTCAAATTTTTGTTTCTACTTTTTTTCGCCATTCTCACCTCCACACGAAATAAGATATAAAGTTTGAGCTCTGGGAAATTAAATCAAAGGTACTAAGGAATGTATGTCTACACCTTAAAAATATTGTGTAAAATTTTTTTTTACACAGACGTTCCTTAGTACCTTTTGTTTAAGAAAAAGAAAGTAAATAAAGTAGGATAAAGTAAAAGTTTCCATAATTTTTTTAGAATTCCCTAATATAAATGCTAAATTCAAAGATGTAATAGGCACTCGAAGTATGAAGTTGAAACTGTAAAAACCGGAAATCTTTTCATAGATATTTAAAATTAGAATATTCAATATTTACAAATTTTACATTACAAATAAGGAAAGTAGTAGTTTAAATCAAAATTAATTTTTATAATTAACCAATTTCCATAAATATAAAGATCACACTATAAAATTTCTTAATTGACAGCTTTGAGTCTGCTTTGACTTTAACAAGGAAAAACATAATCATTAAATGAAGAAAATGCGAGAGAAAATGCGTTTACTTATCTGTATTTAAATTCGCCATTTATTTGTTACAGGAACATTTACTTAAATCCAGTCAAATGTTCTCGGATCAACTAAGTGGCGTGTCTAGTTACGGACATGTAAGATAGATATAACCATTACGTTGCAAAGCGGTATTATATCGATGCTCTAACCTAAAAACAGTAGTAATAAGGATACAGGGAAAGAAAAGTTAACTTTTATTTTAAAATATAGAATGACAGTAGAGTGTACTTACCCTTTCGATTAAATCCGAAATAACTATACAATGTAGAAAAATGAAAAACAACAAATATTCACTTTGTTAACAACAATAATAGACACTATCTTTTGGATTAAAAATCAGCTTTAAATCTAAAGCAGCCCGCTCACTCAGGCTCAGGGCTGACGGAAGTATTTTCTAACTTGCAAACACAAATAACTTTTCAGAATGACAGAAAAAGTTAACTAATTTCTTTGTGGTCCATCTTCGATATTATTTTCTGGAAACTTCGGCAACCTTTTCTTTTGTAGGACGCGCATGCGTTCGACTTTTCGAACTTTCCCGAATCGCGAAAAACGTCGATCTCGCTCGATGACTCCAATCAACGGTTCGCAGGACGGACGGAAAAATTTACTACTCTCCTTCTCCTACCAACTCAGACGCACGAGAGTGAGTGAGAAAAAAGTTCTCAAGTTTCTACAAAACAGCATGGAAGGTGGAACACAAAAGAAGTAGTTGGCGGTTTTCGTCATTGTGAAAAGTGATCTGTGACTACAAGTTAGAAGATAAAAAAACTGAAAAAACTGAAAATGTCAATTTCACACGCATACGTTATTTTTACTAACGGTTCAAAAAACATTGTTCCCTTGACGGAGCTTCCTAATTTTAATCCAAAAAGTGATACTGACTTTGACGAGAGCAAGAAAAGGAAAGTTTGGTTAAACGAAGGAAAAGATCGTCTCCTTTTGAATGCTTTCATTTTACTACTGGGAAGTGAGTATAATATATCTGACAATTTATTAATACTACTTTATATGAAATAAAGTGTATGACTGTACCCACGTTTTAGGAAGTTTGAAGTAAATTTTAAAAAAATCAACAAGTCTTATCTTTAAACCCCTAGTTTTGGACCTAATTGACATGTTTAAGTTTTTTTTTTCAAATTATAGTGAGGTTCATCGACCTCTCTCAAAATCCGTCACAGTTTCTTTGAAAAATGTAAAGTCAATTTTCTCAAAAAAGTCACATATATCTTTTGCCAATTTTTGCTTGAATTTTTCCGTCAATAAAGAAGACATTCTGCACATTTTGTGTGGACTAAACAATTTTTCAAGCTAGAACACAATTGTTTCTAAAAGCGTTTCTGTCGCCAGGAGACTTTTTTTGTAATTGAAGTTTTTTACTTTTCTCATAAATGATTAAATATTATGAAATTAAATAAAATATTATTATTATTATGAAATAATTCTTAGAAGACCAACAGTTTTTTTTACATTTTTTTAAAGGAACAAATTGTCTTTTTTAACAGATTTGTGTATTTTGCACTGTTCCCAAAGAAAGCTGAAAAATATAATTTTTTTTGAGAAAATAGTATCCTGGCCTTAAAAATTTGTTAGCCCACACAAAATTTACAGGTTTTCTTTCTGATTGAAGGACAAAGTAAAAAAAATTGGTAAAAAGATATGTGTTGGTTTTTTGAGAAAATTGATTTTTCATGGTTTCAAAGAAACCGCCGACATTTTCGAAATTTTGAATATTGTTTTCATTTCGTGACGGCTTTTGAAAGAGGTTGTTGAATCTCGCCAGAATTTAGATAAAAAAAACGTATATATCTCAATGAGGCCAAAAATTCCGAAGGTGTAAAGAAAACATTTTTTTTTGCTTTGACAAATTCGCCTCAAAATTTAAATATTTTTAACTTTCAAGACAAATTTTTTTTGTATATCGGAAAAATAGGTGACGCCAAATGATTCTGCGTAGTATTTGAAAACTTCAGTTCATTAAATGGGACAAACTTGTTTCAAATCTAAGCATTATTTAAGATTTATTTAAAGATTCATTAATTCCAGGCAGTGAATCTGAGGTCGCTAAGAAACTTAATAAGACTCGTGTAAAATATCCGAATAAACGACTTATGAGCTTCACATCCGAACCAGGGTCTGCAGGATTACAACATAAAAATCAAAGAAACAGTCAAGACAAGTCGAAAGCAGTAAGAATGATAAAAATAGTAATCATTTTATTATAATAATTAAAGGCCTTTCTACTATTGTCAATTGCAATTACATCATTGACAAGTATGCTCATTAAAAAAATATTACTATAACATAAGCTTCATATTATAACAATGTCCCCAAAATAGCTCACTTTTCTGTATCTTTACATACTTTTATATTTTTCTTTTTTTAGAAAACCAATAGAAAGCTTGATTTTCACAAAAAAGAAGCAGATCTCCAGCAGAATACAAATATTTTGGAAAGGTATTCCAATTTAATAGAGAGTCGCAGAACAATGGAAGATACACATCTCATAGAAGATACTGACCAGGTGCAAAGAAGCGACACAGTTCGCTTAGACGATGATGGCGACTGCGGTTTTCTTAAATCACCAAACAGCCCCAATAGTAAGTATTATATTCCTCTTTGACAGGCGCGGATCCAGAGAAGGGCTTTAGGGGGGGCCATCCAATAATTCCCCTTCCCCTCCACTCTCAAGGAGATTAATAATAATTTTGACGTTATTTATTGGCTTTGAATATTTATTATCAATTATATAAATATATTAATTATGAACGTTATAAAGAAAATTAACAAATTTTTAAATAGAAACCATGTTTTTATATTTACAAGCTGCGTCTTGTATGTCATGGTATAATTATTAATCAACACGTATAAATAAGTCCAAAAATCTTCGAAGTCAAGTATAAACTATAAAAAGATTATTTTTAAACAGCAAAATTTAGGCGTATATTTCCACTCTTTGCGATATTCATATTTTCGTTTCAAATCCGGGCTGAGGCAGACTTTTTCTTGTTCTTGAAAAATTATTTGTCTGAAGTAATCGTTTTAACGAATCAAAATTTGTATTAATTATAAATGCACTATATTATTTTCAATGCTCTAAATTGAGGAATGAATAAACAAATTCATAAATTTTCAAAATTATATCGTTTTACGCAATTTTAAGTTAGAAACATTACAAATTGAAAGATTACAATTTCTTAAATTGAACACTTTTTAAATTAGAAGTTAAATTATTTTAATGTTAAGTCGTTGTAAATAAATAATTTTTCAATTGTTATTTATACATCAAATTTTGTTTTGAAATCTTTTAAAACATTCTCTTAAGACTATACTTTTTTACTAAAAGATCACTTTAAATTTTCCCAGGAACTTTAAAAAAAAAAATTTATCATCTTGAAACCTTTCAAAATCCTTAAAAAGTTACATAATTTTATTTTAAAATCTTCGAAAATCTACATTGTATTTTACATTTTTTTGGAATCTTCACACATTTTCAGTTATTCTTGAAAATTTGTCAAAACTTCTCAATATCTCTTAAACTTATTTCAATTTTTTCCAAATTTATAACTGTTCAATTTTTATTTATTCATCAAAATTTTCTTTCGTTTTAGAATATTTTTAAATATTCTGTTTAAATCAATTTTTCAAAATAAAAATCGTTTAAAATTTTCCCATGAATATTAAGACAATATTTGTATTATCCTAAACCTTTCAAAATCCTTAAAAGCTTCAAAATTTTATTTAAAAACTCGATTTTTTAAAAAATGAATGCATTTTTGTTTGATATTCACACATCAAAATTCAACATTTTCACTTACAAATACAAATTTTTTAATTAAAACAATTAAAATTAATATTTTAACGTTCAAAGTTTACGTTTAGCTCTCCAAAATTTTAACGATTCAAGGCTTTCTGTTTCGAAAAATTCAGTTTCAAATTGTTTAGTTTTGAATATTTCATTTATAATTATTCATTTCAAATAAACAGTCAAACATTGCTGATTATTAAAAAATTGTTCTTTTTCTTGATTACACATTGTCAAATTGAACTCGTTAAAAATGGTATATTTTAGACTGAAACAACAGATAGTTTATGAATTTTCAATCGGAAGTTTACATTTGATTAACTACTAAGGTTTTCGACTTGAAACAGTTCAATTTTTAACGTAAAAATCTGTAAATTGTTTAATTTTATCAGATTCAGAATCGCCCTATAAAATGAATCAATTATTGTTCAATTTCGAATATACGAACTACAGTTTAATTTTTGAAATCATTTTTTAATTTATATTCACAGTTGATCAACATAAAACATTTTTTGTCAAAAGATGTCAGTTTCAAAATATATTAACATTCTTTTAATTGAAAATGTACCCTCAAAAATTAATATGTAAAATGGAAAATTTTGATGGTAAAAGATTTAAGAATTCCACATTGTAACCTGAATGATTTCATAATTGAAAAAGTTAACAACTCAACTTAGCATTTAAAAAAAGTTGAATTCAAACTTATTTCAAATTGCATTTTATATCTTGTGATATGAAATTTGTGATATTTCAAGTCATTGGATAGATTTTTCTTTTAAAAACTTGTAAAAATACCGGTCAAAAGTAAATTCACTGCCATTTCCCGCTCTCAAAACATTCCGATCATCTCCCGGTTTCCCGGTCCAGCGGCCACCCTGAGTTATCATATTTCAGAAGATAATTATGCTTCTCGAATGATAATACGTATTTCGTGGTTGGTATCTTAACAATTTTCCTTCAAAGAAACAATTAAAATAATATATAGTTCAATAATTCTGACCTTGAAGTCCTTTAAATAAATTTTTATTCAATACAGTAAACACATTTTAATGTTTTTAAAAATATTGATAAATTCCAAAATAGTAAACTTTCTCCGAAGATTTTGACTTCTTTTTAAAGGTAGTTTAAACCTTACGTTTTAGTTTTTTTTTAATCTAACAACTTGTTTCATTTTTTAAATTATGCAGTTAAGGTAAACATCCCAGTAATCGTGAGCTTATACGAATTTTCTTGCCTTTTATGTGTGTAAATTCGTGAAGAGTAATAGTCTTCAAATATCCTATTCGTCTGAATTCAGTGAAAATTTTTTAGGGGACCTTATTCATTTGAATGTGTCAACACGAATTAATTTCAGTGTCGGCCAATTCATTTTAATCCGCGAGATTTTAAGTCAAGCTGAAATTCGCCAGAATTTGCCAGCGCGAATACAGTTAAAAACTGGCCTATTCAATCAAATTCTTAAGGTGTAACTAACGCGCAGGGGCAGGTAGGATCTGCTGTAAATATATATTAATGATTCCCGTAGCTCAGTGGTCATCCTCTGGACTTATACACTTGGAATCGCTGGTGCGAGACTCGTGGCATGCAATTTTTATTAATTTTGATGTGTAAACATCTTAGACCTCGATATGGGGAGTAGCGCCTGAGTCGAGTGAAACCACGACTCGAAAATTTGTAATATTCAAACAATTATTATTTGTTTATTATTTGTTTATTATTCAAACAATTTCCATTTGTTTAAACAATCTTTCTCTCTCAAATTGTAACAAGTTATTATTCTCTGGAATTTATATCTCGAAAATAATAATTTTCCACGACTTACAGAGAAAGATATATTTTTTAAACGAATAATAATTGTTTAAGAAATTGTAAATCATTTACACACAGGAAGAAAATATTATTATTATTATTATTATTATTATAGATTAGCAGTTCGAACTCGAAAGTTCATTGCCTTATCTACCCGAGACCGCCACACATCTCTGTCTTGTGCATTCTCCATCCAGTTTAAGTAATCATGTCCTAGTTCTTTTAGATCATCCCTTACATTTTTCTCCCATCTGTTTCTCGGTCTGCCTAGGGGTCTCTTACCAGTCGGTCTCCCTCTTAAAACTTGCGCCACTGTTCTTTCACTGCCCATTCTTGCTACATGCCCCGCCCATCTTAATTTACGCGCTTTCATTACTCTATTAATATTTGCTGACCCGTAGAGAGCGTGCAGCTCATCATTATGCAGTTTTCTCCACTCGCCGGTCTCTTCGTCCCTTTTTGGACCATAGATTTTTCTAAGTACTTTATTCTCGAAAACTCTAAACCTATTCTCTTCTCCTTTCGTCAGCGCCCACGTTTCACACCCGTACATGACGACCGGCATTATTATCGTTTTGTAAATTCTTACTTTGATGTTTCTAGATAGCGATCGCGATTTTAGTAGCGTGTTTGCTGCATAATAGCACCCATTTACAGCGTGTAGCCGCGCATTGATTTCCGTTTTAATCTTATTTTCGCTAGTTATAATAGACCCGAGGTATTTAAACTCGTTAACCCTTTCGAATTTCATATTTCCGGCCATTAGATCCCCGTCTTGATTACTTTGTCCGGACCTGACGACGGTCATATATTTTGTCTTCGATTCGCTAACTTCCAAGCCAATCTCTTTGGCTTTTGCGATCAAGATTTCTGCATTTTTAGCTACCGTTTCTTTATCATCCCCTAATACGTCGAGATCATCCGCATATCCAAGAATTTGTATTACCCCATTGAGGGTAGCACCGGTCGGATTCGCCTGCACTTGCCTAACCACGTATTCTAAAACTAAGTTAAAAAGGACGCACGAAAGTGCATCGCCCTGTTTCAGGCCATCGCGGATCGAAAACTCTTCAGATAAACTACCGTTTACGCGTATTCTACCCTTACTGCCGCTTAAGCAAATTTCGATAAGTCTAACCAATTTTCTTGGCACACCCAAGAACTCTAGGATCCAGTACATTCGCGCGCGTATAATAGAGTCGTAAGCTTTTTCAAAATCGATAAATAGCTGATGTACTGCTTCATTAAATTCCCATTTCTTTTCTAACAGTTGTCTAATTGTAAACATTTGATCGCTTGTAGATCGGTTTCGGCGGAATCCACACTGGTAATCCCCAATGATTTCCTCGGCAAAAGGAGTTAGTCTACTTAGGATAACATTAGACAGGATCTTGTAGCACGAAGGCACAAGTGAAATTCCCCGATAGTTGTTACAGTTAGTTTTATCGCCTTTTTTAAAGATGGGAATAATGATAGAGGTATTCCATTCTTCCGGCATGCGTTCTGTTTTCCAAACTGCGCGTATCAATTTACAAATTTGCCTTGTGAGGCAAGGGCCTCCATTTTTTATCAGTTCTGACGGTAGGTCATCGATGCCCGCGGCTTTGTTATTTTTCAACTTCTTTATGGCCATTTCTATTTCTATATCAGTAGGATCGTTAATTAATAGATCAGCAGTGTGGATTTCGCCGAGATTACCTTCAACGGGGGCTTCGCGTACATTTAATAGTTTATCGAAATAATCTTTCCATAAATTCAGTCTCTCTGTCGCATCGGCTACTAGATTGCCATTTTCGTCCCTCATTACTTCCGTTCTACTTTGAAAGCCTTTCTTTATAAAATTGATTCCCCTGTACATCTCACGCGGGTTATTTTGTTTATTATGCGCTTCTATTGCTAGTATTTTATTCTTTTCCCACTCCCTTTTCTTGGATCTATAGAGCCTATTTGTACTTTTGCTAATCTCGAGATATTTCTTATGTGTTTGATCGCACTTATTTTGTAAACTACTTAGTCTGGCCTTCCGACGTTTCTCAAACCAGAGTTTGCACTCTTCGTCAAACCATGGTTTGCTTTTGGTTACTTTCTTAAAACCTATCGTAAGTTTCGCGGCTGCCTTTTTCGCCTTTTTCGTATTGCTCCACAGGGTTTCCGGGTCCTCCTCGTGATTATTGTTATCGTCTCCCTGTTCTTGGAGAGCGTCGAAACTATTAGAAATCTCAACTTGGTAATTTAATGTTTCTGTTGCTGTTTTGAACTTATCTATATTGAAACGAACTGTTGGCCCTGTGCGGCTAGTTTTCTTACTTAACGCTAGCCTAGATCTTAGTTTTACTATCACGAGAAAATGGTCTGAATTTAAATCCGCTCCCCTATACGATCTTATATCGAGAATGTTTGTATGACGTCTTCTGTCTATTAGAACGTGATCAATCTGATTGTGAGTATTACCATCTGGTGATGTCCAGGTGGCCTTATGTATATTTTTATGCTTGAAATATGTGCTTTTGACAACGAGGTTCTTTGAAGCTGCAAAGTTTATTACTCTGGTTCCATTATCATTACTGACGTCATGCAAACTTTCTGATCCTATTGTAGGCCTATACATTGGTTCTTTTCCAATTTTCGCGTTGAAATCCCCCAATACTATTTTTGCGTCAAACGTTGAGAACTTGTCAAAAACCTGCTCGATTGTTTCATAAAAAAGATCTTTAGTGTCTTCGTCTTTGTCCTCGGTGGGGCAGTGCACATTGATTAATACGTGTTTGCTGAAATTACCCTTTAGTACAATGTATGATAACCGGTCGTTAATGAATTGCATGTCGATAAGTGCTTGCGAAATTCTTTTATTAATAAGAAAACCAGTCCCCAGTCTTTGCCCCTTAGCTCCTCCCCAGTAGAAAGTATAGTTATCCCTAGAAATTGACGCGAAATCGCCCGACCAGCAGGTTTCTTGAAGTGCTATTACGGCAGTTTTGTATTCAATTGCTATCTTAATAAGTTCGCTAAATCGGCCAGTTTTTAGACTACGCGCGTTTAGAGTTCCCACCCTTAGATCTTTAACTGTAGTTTTTTGTTTTTGCAAGTTAGCCATGGTAGTTTCAAGATAATCCGCACGTTAGGATCCTATTCCGATCGTAGGTGAGTCCACTGCCCCAGGAGTGATAACCCCCATACCTCCCTAGGTCTAAGTATGGGAGCTTTCCGACTCTGACAAGGACCATGTTAACTTGTCGTCAGACACATTACAGTTTCATCCTCGTACCCTAACGTCCCCCTGCAAGGCAGCGCGCCTACTGGCATCAATACCCCTTTGGCCCTATGCAGGCGAATCATTCCACACATCCCTTGCGGGCAGTGTCATCGCTGCAGTGTCCAATGGGCAGCAGGATTTTTCCCTTACAAGATTTTTAGTTTTGGTTCGGGTATAGTTTCTAGGTGGGTACACGCGGCACCTTGGCCTGCCAGAACCCACCCATTGTGTATGAACGCGAATGGGTGGGTCCCCCCAAGCCATGGTTGTCGTGTACCTATTTTTTACCAGTGCTAGATTCACCACACCCACGACTGGCTCCTATCGGCTGTCCGCGACTGCTTATTCTTGTATTCGCAGTTAACCTTGGGGGCTGTTCAGCCTTACGGGCCGTTCCTCTATCCGCAACCTGAGGACGCGCTACGTAGTGGTGATAGGAAACCCACCGAGTAGGGAAGAAAATATGCTGTGTCTAATTTGAAAAAAAAAAAAAACAATTTTCAATATTTTTCTTATAATTTTTTAGTACTTACATGTGTAATAATGATGACAAGTGTCATAATAATGAATTTTTCATAATGAAATTTCAATTTTTATTATTCTTCTTCATGAAATATAATTAGCCTAATTCTAAATGTAGATGCGTGATATAAGTGCGACACAAAGTGTTCTTTCAGAGAACTCATATCGGTCCGCATCGATATTTTATAAACAAAGCTTGACTAAGCAGACCTGGAAGAGACTGCGTTTTAAGATCTAAAATAGTTTGAACAATCAATCAAGAAATTTGTAAGTGTTCAAAATTATATCATT
>CAKNYM010037463.1:1438-12282 GCA_932195095.1 Andricus curvator | reverse complement strand
GGCGCCCAATTATAAGTTGGGCTAAGTTGGGCCGATTTCCACATGGGTCGTGTTGCTGGATAAAATATTTGTCCTTTTAGATTGAAAATTCAACTGTCTTGTGAAAAAATTTATCTTCTTGACTTACAAATTCAACTATTTGGTTTAAAATCCAACTGTTTTTGGTCGAAGGATTTGTTTATTGTTTAAGGATTCGAGCAATTGGTTCCAAATTCATCTTTGTAGGTCGAAAACTTGAAATTTCAACTGTTTGGTTAAAAATGCATCTTTTTAGGTTGAAAATTCACCTCTTTGATTGAAATTTCGCCCCTTTGGATTGAAAATTCTTTTTTTTTTTTTGTAGAAAAGTTTCTATGTGAAAATTCATCTATCTTTGTTGAAAATTCAGCTGTCTTCTGGAAAATTCGTTTTTTTACCTTGGAGATTCAACTATTCAACAAAATATATTTTGTTGAAAAATGTATTGGAAATAATTAACCCATACAAAGATGGAAATTTTCCCCTACCTCAGTATGGGAAAATTTCCGTAAAAGAATCGGAGATTTCCCACAGAAGGATGGAAATTTTCCCATACCTCAGTACCTCTACAAATCATTGAATAACTCAATCCAAAAAAATCTGCCCGCCTCGCGGGCACATTCTCATCGCGCGCTTCGCGCGCGGCTCGCTTCGCTCACAAGTTTGAGCGCGCCTAGGGCGCGCAACTATTGGATCTCGCGCTTCGCGCTCGATCATATATTTATCTCGCGCTTCGCGCTCGATGAAAAAGTTTGTTTCCAAATATTATAAAATTATCAAAACCTCTACATATTAAGCGATTGTTAAATTTGTTTTTATTTTAGACTGAAAAGGAACTTTATTTACTCAAGGTTCTATCGACCTTAAGGAACACATTCCCATCCAGACACTCGCGCTTCGCGCTCGATATTTGATTTGAAAATCATTTGAACCTTGCGTTCCACGCTCGGTTCTGTGCACCGTATGATAGAAACAAAGAAGTTTGAACGCACTTACGACGTGCGATTTGGTAAATACACTGAGCGCGCACTTTGTGCTTCGTGTTATATGTTCTTCATATACAAATTACTAAATTTGTATTTGATTTCAAATGAAAAATAATGATATAATTTAGGCGACAAATTTTATTAGTTAAAATTTTATTTTAGCTTGTGCCGTTTTTCAAAAAAAGGTAATTTTTTCATTTTGAATATATTCTTACAACAAAAATTGATTACAAGTTTGGAAATCTTTTTTGAATGCACAATTTTTGTTCATTTATCTGTTTTCGTACCTTGCGTTGTTTTTTCAAAAATTTGATTTTTTTTACTGTCAATGTTATTTTCACGAATAAAACAAAAGCTACGCATCCTATTGAAACATGATTCACAACAAATTTGTACCTCTTCCTTGGATGAAAAAATTTTGTTCCTGTCATTTTTTTCGTAGCTCGTGTTATTCGTCTAAAAATTTGATTTTTCTATTTTCAATGCTGTTTTTTACGAATAAAACAAAAACTACGCATCATATCAAAAAGTGAATGATAAGAAATTTGTAGATCTTTTTTAGGTGCACAATTTTGGTGGAATGATCTCTTCTCGTATCTTGCATAATTTCACAGCAAAATGGAATTTTTTATTTTTCATTATTTTTTTGTGCGATCAAAATTTGAATTTTTTATTTTTCAAAAAATTCAAAAAGTTGTTATGAAAATATTATAGGGTGTTCAAGAAGTAACGTTTTTCTCTTCTTGACTTTTTTTCATATCGTGCGTTTTTCAACTTAAAATGTTCATTTTCGTTTGTTTTTTGGAATTTTGAAAATGCTATAATTCCAGTAATTTTTTTTTATCACGAAAAGTCATCAGGACATTTTGTTCGTCATTTTGCGTACTTCTAACAACCGTACATAGACTTTTCAAATCTTCAAAAAAAGTGGTCTCAAAAATTTTCAAAATGTGCTCACTTTTTGAATTTTCATCCAAAATAGCTGGTTAACGAACTCGTTCTTTCTTTGTAGACCATAAAAAAGTGTGCCAAAGCTCAATCAAATCTGATAATTTTTTCGAAAGCTATTGTGGATACAGACAGACAGACAGACTACAGACAGACAGACACCTGGGTGAAAATCGTTTTTTCTAGCTCAGGGGGTCTCAAAACGTGGAGATTTGATGAAAACCGACTATGTCAAATTTTACATAAAACCAATACCTTCTCATTAGAATGAGAATGTAAAAATCGCTTAAAAAAAGGAAAAGCAACTTGTCAACCCTCATTTTATTACGAATAAGTACAATATAATTTGATCGCGATGCGTCCATAACTTTCGATGCAAATTTGCAGTGAATGTGAAAAAACGTGGTTAAAAGCACCTTTTGTAACTTCGTCAACTTTCGACCGTTGTATTTCATCGAAAACTGGATGAATTCTTTTGCAAAAAATCGAGTAGTTACCTTGAAGTTTTATTTATGGGTACGTTTTCGAGAAATTCGAAAATATTTATAACTTTGGTGTCGGCAGTAGATAAAAGCGAAGGATGCTAACTCAGCCTCTAATCAAGCTGAAAGGCTCTACTGAGGCTTAACATTTTTCAAAAAAATCAACAAATTCAATGGTAGGTTTTTAAATACAGGTAATTACATCAATAACACGCTATCGCATATTATTTTTTTCTGTTTTTTTTCTACGGTAGTCGACCTCAATTGAAATTGATACGTTGAAGGGGTTACCGTCCACTATTTGACTATTGTCAAAGTCAGTTGACTCACGCGGCACATTCTACCAGATGTACGAAAGTTGAAGAAAAAAAGGACACTTTATGAGGGAAGGATCAAGCAGGACATCGATACCCTGGAACCTGCTGAGAGTATCATCGACTTCTTTTGTGCCTCCAATCCCAAAAAAAACGGAAAACCATAATGTGCGATAGCGTGTTATTAATGTAATTAACTGTTTTTAAAACCCCATCATTGAATTTGTTGATTTTTTTGGCAAATTTTAAACCTCAGTAGAGCCTCCCAGCTTGATTAGAAGCTAAGTTAGCATCCTTCGCTTTTATTTACTGCCGACACCAAAGTTACAAATATTTTCGAATTTTTCGAAAATGTACTCATAAATAAAACTTGAAGGTAACTACTCATTTTTTTTTCAAAAGAATTCATGCATTTTTCCACGAAATAGAACGGTGAAAGTTGACCAAGTTATAAAAGGTGCTTTTAACCACGTTTTTTCACCTTCACTGCAAATTTGCATCGAAAGTTATGGACGCATTGCGATCAAATTATATTGCACTTATTCGTAATAAAATTAGGATTGACAAGTTGTTTTTCCTTTTTTTAAGCGATTTTTTTTGATTGAGTTATTCAATGATTTGTAGAGGGGCCAGGATTTTTGAAACAGATAGTAGATGACTTAGGAAATTATGATTGAAGATTGTGTGACGTGTACTCTGTTGACAAGTTTTACAACATTGTCAAGCTAATATTTCAATAAAGTTGGAAATGTTACGCAATAGCGTTATTACATATTAAACTTTTTAAATCTTTACGCTTTCTGCTATTTCAAAACCTTCTCTAATTAATATATACAGCTTTAAATAAATCAATATATGTGGCTGTCCACATAAAAAGGGCACTAATAGCCAGTGAAATCTCACTGGTTGAAACAGCCAGAAGTGTCACTGCCAATCAGTGAGAATTCACTGGTTCACTCAATGGAAGTCCAGCACTGGTTTGATCAGAGAGGTTCACTGGTTTCTCAGTACCAGTTGTCATCTGGTCGTACGCCTTTTCGTCCGTCAGCTGTTTAGGTATGACACTTATCATTCATCACTATTGTGGTAAAAGTTGTAAAATTATCTTTTAAAAACCGCACTTTTTGTCTCACAACAATAAATAAAGGCCGGGCTGCAATATAATGGGGACTAATATGGTGCGCCTAATTGTGGGAAGACCCGTCGTTATGTCAACGGGTCGCGTCGCTCAAAGTCAAAACCAAGTGGCCAGAGGCCTTCCCACTTTCAAGCAAAATATATTATATCCCCTGGTTATTACAGTCAGGTGCCAAATATTTATAACACAAACACTAGTACACAATAAGGTTCGTTTTCTGACCGGCGACGCGCGCGTACAAGACGAATAGAGAGAGGTTCATGTCCTGCCCGCGTGGAGCGCTATATCACTGGATGAATTTATCATTTGAGGTCAGTGGTATATTCAGTTATTTACTAAGCTATTTTAGTTGAGTTAATTAATGATTCACCCAGTCAAAGTGGGGAAATCACTGGTTCACCAGAGATAATTGAAAAAAAAACTGATTCAACCAGTGAAAATGTCACTGGTTCAGTTTAAGGGAGAACATATTGGCACTATTCTCTAAATCTGAATTAGTAAAATATAACTGGTTCTCAGTTAAAGTCTGCTAATTGCTGTAGCTAGAATTTAGTTACTGACAATTAGTCAAAAAATATACTGTTTCAATTAGTTATTATTGCTACACGCATGCGCACTATCTAAACTCGTAATTATATAGATTACTTCAACATTTTTAATTGATTATAAAATTAATGTCTCTTGGGTTTATTTTTTGAGCAGTATGCACGGGGCTGTCCCGGTATATATTATCAGACACGGACACATTATTATAATGCAATCATAATGGTATAATAATAATATTAATAAGTGATCTGATAGGAGCGTGTGCCTTGACCTCGGCCTTGAAATATTGGACAAAGCCTGGTTTTTACCCCATCATTCACGGACTGGGTGGCAGTCAAGTGCATGATGGGGGGACCTACAGCTTAAAGTGGGTTCCGAACCACCAGAACCTCCGTAAAGGTACATAGAAAAATGTAAAGAGGGTCCAGCTCAGGGATCGAATCCCGGACCTCTAAGGTGAAGTCCGAGTTTCTAACCAACTGAGCCACCGAGGCTCTTGAATTCGTATAAATTAACTTTAAATTAAATTAAAAAAAATTAAATTCATAAATTAAAGTTAATTAAATTAACTTTAAACTTTTTGAGTTTGTAATAATTGATTATTATGTAAATGGGCCCACCATCCATCCCAGAGGTACTCATAACCTGGTACTTTGCTACTAAACACGGTCGCGAAGCGCGGCAAGTGATTAGTAGATTCGTTGGTGTCAGACGTTGTTTCGGATTATTATTATTATGGGTGTGGTGAGCCCAGTTTTTGTAGTTATTTACTACAAGAAACTATCCACCTAGAAACACTACCCGAATCGGGTAGTGTCACGCCTACCCTGAAAGGGAAATGGCTTAATGGTATACTTAATGGTATACCATTAAGACAAATCCCTTCCGGGGTAAGCGTGACTCACTTGGTTCTAGCCTTGTTATACTGTCGGGGATCAAGGAGTTGAGTGTACGAGGTGGGATAAGGAGGGGGGGGGGGCGGTATATATTTTTAGATTAATCTAGAACTTCCGTGTTGCTTATCTAAAAAACACGTTCGTTCCACAGCACTGCTCCGACCCAGGTTGCTGATCAGTCTCTCTAACAATCACGCCAGGCGAAGAGCTTCATAAAGTCATTATGTAGAGCTCTCCACTCGGGCCCATTAGTATTCAAAGCCTTTCGTTCAAGGCGTCTCTCACTCCACTGACACTCTTCAGTATGCATTTCTTATAAACTATTTTTCATTCCACCACGCATCACCAGACATTCTTCCTGCAAATGCAGTACCACAGAATTTAGTCGCACTCCTAATAATGATATCCCGGAGCATAGTCCATGGGCTCTCTATATATCTTTCCCATGTAGAAATTGCGATCGGGATACTTGGACCTATAGTGAATTAATTGGGACTATACTCATATCCAGATATTAACCGGAAGTAGATATTTTTCATGTTCGAAGAAAAAATATAACATGTGTGTTAATGGCAATCGCCACGTTTAGATGCGTTTTTCTCGAAAAACGATTTTTCGAAGTTCCAACTTCAAAAATTCCTCGATGACTCGTTTTTCAACCTAGATGGTTCATTTTCAGCCTAAAATGCCGGGTATTTTTTTTTTAATTTCTTCATTTTTCTTTACTTTTTTAGGCAGAAAAGAAAGCTGAGCTTTTTTGCTTCAAGAATCCTGAGGTTGCAAAGTGGGCCAACAATTCTTTAATGATGAAAATGAGTGTAAAGTAGTTTTTTTGAGGATACAATCTGTTTCGGTGATGTAAAATTCTTTTAATATAAAAAAAAACTTGGTCTTCTACAGTTTCGATAGGATTTTTCACGCCCTTTTCATTGACCATGGGCATTTTAAAAAATGTGGTTGGCGTTAAAAAATGAAAGTTAAAAATAAATTTAACTTTATTTGAATTTCGACCATTTTTTTATTTTATTTGGTTTAATGGTATACTCATAATAATAAAAGAAAGCTGAGTTTTTTTCTTTAAGAACCTTGAGTTGTAAAAGAGAACTGACAGCAGCGCGTCCATCAGAATACTTAACGTTCACTTTCACACTAAGAAAAAAAAAATTTGGATCCAAAGAAATGCATTTCTTTGATTGCATTGATTTGAGCCAAAAACCCCGTTTACTTAATTGTACTGAATATTGTTTGAAAGCAACAAACTCGTGCATTGATTCAAAGAAATCATTTCTTTGAGCGCCATTTCTTTGAAGTAAAGAAATATTTCTTGGCTTGAGAATATGAGATAATTAACTCAAGGAATTTATTTCTTTAAAACTAAGAACCTAGTTTCCTTGAATCTTGCTTTCGCATCCAAAGAAATATTTTTTTAGTTTAATATATTTGAGCCTTTGGAATAAAAAATATTTTATTTGAAATAAGTAACTCATCGATGCGTGAAACAAATATTTTGTGTTCTTTGAATCAAAGAAATATTGACATAAATGAAAGGAATATTGATTAAGTGAAAGCGATATTTCCTTCATATAAGGGCATTGATACTGTTGTTTTAATAGAACGTGTCATTAGCCGAATAAAGTAGTTTGTTCACCTAAGTAATAATTTATTCACTTGAAAGATATGTTGCTTTTAATAAATAGAGTGAAGCGATTTGTGTCCAATAAACATTTCCTTCAAGTGAAGAAATATATTTTTGAAATAACTTCAGACACCATTCGTTCGAAACAATATTTTGGTAAAATTCTTTATTTGCACCGAGTAGTTCAGACATATGCCGTCAGGTGCGCAGATTTTATAGTCTTACAATAGAAATGGATTCTCCAGTCTTTAAGTTAGCCATTCATTTTCACAGTAGGTATAATCTGAAATATGTGGTGATTGGTGTTTATCAATCTTCCTAAGCATTGGTCAGTTGGTTTTGCTTGAAATTCTTTTTGCTACTCCGCGAAAATGAAAATAAATATATTATTATAGTATAATCATTATAATTGCATTGAATACTTTTTTTAATAAATGGGCCTGCTTAATTTTTGTACTTTAACTATTCAAAATGTTTAAACAACAGGAAAACTTTTTCTGTTTGAATGAATTGTTCATTGAATCAATTAATATCTCATCAACTCTGTTACACCTTATTTTAAAACAATATGCTGCATCTTGGAAACAAATAGATATTTATTTCCGTTAATCAAAATTTCTTCGTTGCAAAGAAATGTTTATTTTACCAAAAAATACGCTTATTTGAATCAAAGAATCATATATTTGTTTCAAAAAAAACTTTTACTCAGTCCGGGTTACATTTATTTGTATGTAATAATTATCTTCTTGAACTTACACCATAATTCTTTACATTACAGAACTCACCTATCATATCAAATACTTATTTATTACAGTCAATAACAAATCTATTTCGCTCAACGAATATTTTACAGTGTCAAGTAAGTATTTCTATGTTTTAAGCATTGCGTTTCTTAAATCCAAACAAAATATTTCTTTAATCTGAAGAAATATTTCTTCAGCCATATTCTGCTCTACCATTTCTTTGAATTAAAGAAATTTCCTTTGATTCAAATAAGTTTTTTTTCAGTGCATAAACAAATAATAATTATGATCCCAGTTTTTAACCTTGCAAGATTCATAAAGGAAACCAACAGGTTTCTTTGAATCCTAAAATGAATGAGCACTTACAACAAAAATAAAGATGTTACCCAGTGTTAAGAACAGGATAATAGTGAACTTCATTTTCTTTAAATATATAGAGAAAGATGTCCGATGGATAATTTTGTAACTGAATATATTGATGCTTTCTTTGAGAATATACAGGGTGTCTAAAAAGTCCCGGAACGGTTGGATATTTCCTCAGGTAAAATATGTTTTAAAAAAGTGAAGGTCATTCCTGAAGTAAATTTCAACGAGGAATTCAATGGTGACCTTCATTTTGACCTTGAAGTTGACCTTCATGGCTTTTTGAAGGTTAACTTTGTTTTTTAAAATAGAATCCTCCTTTTTTACATCTGCAATCGATAGAGCGGAAAATTCTACGTTCAGGTACGTACCCAAGTCATACACTGAAAAAAAGAAATCTTGGAACCAAGAAAATGCATTTACTTGAATCTTATTTCTTAGCATCAAGAAAATATTCTTTAATAGTAGTAATTTTTATTTGAACCAGACACATATCTTTTGTTGATCTAAAGAAATTAATTCTTTGGCTATATTTTCTTGATTCAAACAAATATTTCTTATATTCAAGAAAACCATTTCTTTGATTCCAAATTTCTAGATTCGTTGAAATCTGATTAGTCGTTCAAAGAAATATTTATTTGATGCAATGAGTTCGATTCTTTGAGTTGATTTGGACGCATTTGAATCAATTAATTGTGCATACTTGAACCAAGTCTTTAAGTTTATTAAAATCAAAGTAATAATTATTCAATTCAAAAGAATATTAATTAAATTAAAAATATATTTATTTGTTACAAAGAGTTCATGCATTTATACCAATGAAGCATTTATTTAGATGAACAAGATATTGTGTTTACATAAATATTTATTTCTTCAGTTGAAGGAAATATTTAATTTGCTTACTAGAATTAAATTATTCATAACAAATAAACATTTATTGCAACGAAGTAATTATTTTTTAAAATCAAACATTCAATAATTTGGCATAATTGGTTTCAATTGAATACTTCTTCAGATCAAAGAAATATGTTGTTAAATTCAATATCCATGTTTTTGATTTGAAGAAATATTTCTTTGGCATTTATGGTGAGGGTTAAGTACAGCTTTCCGCCTTATAATTGCCATGTTGCGACAGCGTAGTGGTCATCGCTGTGGACTTGACACTCGACGGACCCAAGTTCGATTCCTGCTGGAGGTGAATTTTTCATCAAATTTTTCTGTTTCAGGTTCATCAAGATTTTAAATTATATGCGTTGTTTAAATTAAATATGTATAATAATAACAATGTTAATTATAATTTAAGCTGAAAGAATGCATTTGTTTATTTGGGAAAATATGTACTACAGTTGAAGTACGAACTACTTTATTGCACTCGCGCATGGTTTAGGCCAAAGAAATATTTGTTTGAATCAGTGGGATGTTTTTTTGCTTCAAAGACTCAAAAATTTGATGCGAAGAAATAGTTTTGTGAGCCTATAAAATATTTGCTTGACTTTAAAATATATTTCTTCCCATCAATTCACATATTCTCATCTCAAAGAAATATTCATTCCCATTTATGGCACATTCATTTGGAACAATGAGTCATTTATTTGGTTTAAAATGTATATTTTTGTCTTTAATTAATATTTCTTTGATTTAAAGAAATATTTCCTCCGATCAATAGGTCGCGTGGTTGATCTTATGATCAAGTTCGTTTGCATTTTAATCGCACTTTTCGTAACTGAGAAGGGTTAAATCCTGTCTCAAAATCAACAATTGAAAGAACTGTAAGGCGCTTTATGAATCATGGATCTATCAAAGACCTTCAGAGAACTGGTCGGCCAAAATCTGCAGGATCTGAGGAGATGCAGATGGACATAGCCCAAGCATTTGTTGAAAACCCACACCTTAGTTTACGTCGAGCTAGTGATGAACGTGACGTTGCTCCTGAGACAGTTGGAAATATCTTAAAAAGAATTAATTTCCATCCTTACAAAGTTCATCTGGTGCAAGAGCTCAATGAAGACGATCCTGATCGTCGGGTTGAATTTTTTGAAATTATGATGGACAGAATTGATAGAGATCCTCTTTTCTTGTATAATACAGTATTTTCAGATGAAGCTACTTTCACTTTAAAAGGTGAAGTTAACAGGCAAAATTGTAGATATTGGTCCGACACAACTCCTGATTGGATGTTGGAGAGTCACACACAATATCCACAAAAGATTAATGTTTGGGCCGGTATCTTGAATGATACATTGATAGGCCCTTTGTTCATCAATGGGAATCTCAATGCCCGTGCATATGAAGAGCTTCTCAGAAACCAAATTGTACCAAGAATAAGGGAGATTACAGGCGATAATTTTCAAAATATTTGGTTCCAGCAGGACGGAGCAGCGGCTCATTACGGTAGGGTGTTTCGAGCATATTTGGATACTCAGTTCCCTCATAGGTGGATTTGAAGAAGGGGTGAAATCGAGTGGCCTGCTAGATCTCCTGATCTGACGCCTCTCGACTATTTTCTTTGGGGTTATTTAAAGAGCAAAGTATACTCAACACAACCTCAAAGCTTAGAGGAATTGCAGAATCGGATTCTGCAAGAGGCTACTTTGATTGATAGGGAGATGATTCGTAATGCTGTAACTCATTTTTACAATCGCATAGCTTTTTGTCAAGAAGCTCAAGGTTTTCAGTTCGAACATGTTCACTGAAGCGTGAGAGGCTAGGGGACTCACGCTAAGCAAGCACCCCGAAACGTGAGAGGCAAGGGGACTCACGCTAATCAAGCACCC
>CAKNYM010037461.1:428-30792 GCA_932195095.1 Andricus curvator | reverse complement strand
ATGTAAGTTCCGACATATTTCCAGATAGGACCACATAAGATTCCGTTGAGTGAATAATTCCATTTTCTGTTTCAGATGTTCGCTTCAATGCCGTATAGATCCAGATAAAAAACCATCTTCGGACTTAGAAGAAAAGAGTCTTCTAACTTATGTTACGAAAATGTAGCTTTTGGTGAAATTTTTTAACCTCTGTTTTCTTCACTTTGGCCTTTATAAGTGAAGCATCTAGATGGAGTAATGCACTTTCCTAACTTCTGATGTTAAAATTGAGGTCAAGTGTCTCGGCCACTTGCTCCGCGGCCTTGTAAAGGAACGCTCCTTCGCCAATCATCTCGTGGTTCCTGAGCATTTTTTTCAGAGGATCTCTGCCATTCGTAAAGATGTAAGCTGTACTTAGAACAATTCAGTTATGAAGACACTGGAGATTCAGAAGTCCGCGTCCGCCTTGACGGCGTGAAATATATAATCACAGAACTGACGAATTGATATGCAGGCATGTTTAGCCGCTGATACCTTATTCAACGCCGACAGATTGGAAGACAAAATCTGTCGAAGAAGATGCTTGTATCTGCTTTGGAGAGACTCCTTCACTGATGTTACGTCCTGAATGCGGCTTTGAGGCACGCCCAGGTATGTATAGGTCTCTCCAGTATTAAGATGTCTAATAACACTTATATCCACAAGCTCAGGGTCTTTGGGAACGCATGTAATCTTACCTTTCTTCAGATTATTTTTGACACACACACACACATACACATGTGTATATATATATGTGCATATATATATATATATATATATATATATATATATATATATACATGTGCCAAACTTAATAAATACTATACATTGTATACAATAAACATACAATTAGATATTAATATTATATTCTAAGTTGAAACAGAAAAAATCGTGTTAAAAGAAAGCAGCGCTGGCGGGAATCGAACACGGGTCACCGTGGCAGCAAAACGAAGACATTTTCCCATGATAAAACAAATGTTGAGATTTAGGGATTTGATCATCCTCATGAACCTAGATGCATACTACCTCATTCGGCACTCAATTTTGTATTTCAAGTGGGAATGTACGCAAAGCACTACATTCAAGTGTCTTTCCTCTAATTGCACCTTCCTATTGAGAATGGTAATTTTTTTAGCCTGTTTTGCAACTTATGATATTTAAACTGCTAGTAATTGCAAATACTGTTTGTTTATTTAATTTGTGAATATCACTTTTCCCTAACTTCAATTTCTATCGAAAATATCAGTCTTTTCAAATCTAAATTGCAATTAGTAAGTTTGCAGTTTTTTTATAATTGATATGGAAAAAGTATTTCTACGCATCGCTGTTGTAATTCATACTATTTTCTCGACAATGTCCTAGATTGCCCTCAAACTCTGGTAAAAATAAATATTTTAATGCCAAATTTTGCAACCAATAGTTTCTCTGTGTAATGTTATTTTTTAAGATTGAAACAAAAACTGTAAATTGATGTCATTAAAAAACGGTCTAATGAAAATTTTCAGAACTTTTCGAGTTAAACAAATTTTCATGTCAACATTTATTCCTATCTTGCATAGTATGACCGGAAAATAGAGTTTTTTATTTCTAATATCACGCGGATGCCTCCTACATTTTGAGGGTACATATATCTAAAAAAAATACTGTTGTTGACACGATTTATATAATTCACATAAGAAATGGTACCTATCAGCTGGACTAATACGAAGAACGCACGAAATTCCTGCTCTTTGCGTATGTCCCCAGATAACAATTTGCTCACACCTTGTCCGCATGGTGTTTGCACGCGTGTCGATCGATCAGCACGATGTGAGGGTAAGAGTGCAGACATATGTGTCCTCATATGCGTCGCATATGCGCCGCACGCGTGTCGCACGCGCGTGCCAGCGTCGTGCTAGCATGCACGTGTTTTGAGTTATAATGATTGAAAACAAGATGTTAAAATTAACATAAGTAACAGGAAACATTGTATGACGTTTTTAAGATGAGACTCCTGTGTTTAAAGATGTTCTTTCACAACTGATGATGCAACAGGTGTTTATTCCAAAAGCGACATACACAACATTATTCCTGCTACCTCTTAAATAATGTATTAGCGAGAAATATATATTTATCTGAAAATATTTTTTTATTTCGAACAATTTAAATTATTCAACACAGAACGTTTATTCATCACTTTTGTTAAAAAACAAAGGGATTTTAAAGAACACTATACTTTTGAATCATCCAGTTAATTACTTTCAATTGTTTTTCAAGTTGCATATTTTTAATCGTTCTGCTACGGAGATTTAGGAACTTAAATCTCAGAAGTAGAACGAGTAAAAATGTGCACTTGAAAAACTTGTTTTCGATAATTTTAAATCTGAATATAGTAAATATAGTAAACAAATATTGAACCATTTTCCGAACCAAAACCCAAGAAAAAATGTTTATTTAATTTGAACAAAAATAAGTATTCACTTTTACTTCGACTTTTTGTCTGTAAAATAAACTTGCAAAAAAAAAAAAAAAAAAAAAAAAATTGATTAGCAGTTTGAACTCGAAAGGTCATTGCCTCACTACCCGATTCGGGTAGTGTTTCTAGGTGGATATTTACTACCAATGTGGGCCCACCACACCCACGACGGGCCAACAGCAACGCAGTATTCCTGGATGGTCACCCATCCAAGTACTAACCGCGCCCATCAATGCTTAACTTCAGTGATCTTACGAGAACTGGTGTTTCCAGAGTGGTATCGCCGTTGGCCTTGGAAAATAACAAAAATTTAGAGCATGAAGCGAATTTGATCAGAGTTTTATTTTTACACAACTGCTATATTATGTTTTTAGTAATAATGCGCTTTTTGTGCCACACTCTTCACCGCACGCTATATGCCGACATTTTGCCCTAAGTACCTGACGAGCATGATAGACGCACACTGTGCTGCATATCATGCAGACCGTGTGTGGGCACTATGCGGTATTACTTATTACCCTCAGAACGTGCTGTCACTATGCTTGCATTGTTGCCGACACATCGTGCTTGCACGCCATGCGCTGATGTGCGTCCGCATGCATTGTTATCTGGTTCTATTTTGCGTTTTTCTTCGAGTCACGCATGCGCATGTCACCTAGCTTCAAATCGCAATAAAGGCATACCCAAAGAGCACGGATTTCGTGCCTTATTCGTACTAAACATTGCGATACTAAAATCATACGAATTCGAGTAAGAGAAGTAAGGCTGATATTTAAGTATGGCACGATTCCGTGCGACATTCGGCACACAGTTTTTTGGTGCAGCTTTTTAAAGTGTATACATTTTTTTAACGCCTAGTATTTTTAAAACTCACCTATTGTAGTGATAACAGTTAAGCAATACACCACAGCATTTAAGAATGTCCAGCTCTTCTTTCCACTATACGTATGAACACCAGCCTCATGTGCAACTTGCAGTTGCTCTTCAAAATCCATCAGTTTTCTCCGTGCCATACTCTTCCAATCGTCTTCACGCAAATTATGACTATAAATCCACAGACTATCCAAAAAATCTCTTTTTACTCTTTTTACACCACACTTGTAAAACGTTTCAAAAGCACCTTCAGTAAGTCTAAAGATAAACGCACCAAAACCACAGTAGATAATTATTATGATTAATTCAGCAAAACAACGGTTTCGCAGAATCATCATAATATTAACTTGTCGTGGATTCTGTTCAAGAAATCCCTTAAATTCTGTTGACAAGTCTCTAAAAGCGCTGAAAATTTTCCAAATTCTTACTCTACTGTTGCTGTTTCGTGATAATTCTTTTGCAACACACTGATGCTGCTGATCTTTTAAACAGGAAGAGAAGGTGCCTTTTTTAGGTCGCTTATAAGTCTGATGATACTCGTTGAAAGTCAAAATACCTTCAGCTACTGTTTTTTCAGGCTTTTTTGCTGACCCTTGTTGAAAAAAGAAAAAACGCATCCAAGAAAACCAATTCGATTTGGCAGTGGATAGATGAGTAATTGTTTCAATAATTTTCTTTTTTTCTGATTCCGAGTGAATAATGCTGGATTTTCTTTTCCTTAAGATTGTATCTTCATTAATTTGACTATAAAAGCCGCAGGAATCTACAGTTTCAGAATCCATAAGATTATTTTCCCTTTTCAAGTATTTCTCCTGAGCGTCGGCTAGATCTTCATTCAAACTTTCGTTACTTAATGGAATGATTTTCTTCTTGAAATCTGAATCCACTTTTTTTCTGAATATGTTTTTTTCGAATTCTGCGTCTTGTTCAATTTTCTGAATATATTTTCCAGCACAAATTGCTGTACCTACTTCATTGGAGGAATTCCGATAATCACTAACCGTTCGCGTTTTTTGACCTTTCTGCTTCTGGGTTAGTGAGTCATTTTTAGAACTGCCCTGGTAATCATCTACGTTTTCACATGTGATAATAAGAGGCTTACTTGTCGATTTGCAATTAATTTTATTTATTTCTGCTGGTACTGCTGTTTCTGATGATGACACTTCCCAACATTTATTATATGCATTATAGTTTTGTTCGTCACTTGAGTAACTCAAATAATTCTTCAGATCCACGACAATTTTGTGTCGTTTTTTTTTTCTCGTCAAAGAGTCAATGTTCTGTATATTTTCCTGTACATCTTCGTTTATACAATCTTTTTCCTCTTCTGCTATCCTCCAAGTTTCATCTTCTTCTCTATCTTCTTCTTTTGACTGAAGAGCATTTGTCCTTTTAGGATAATTGGCTAATCTTCCTTCAGTTTGAATTGTTTCTATGGTAGCAGAGCTTACTGTTGTAACGATGTTATTGCAGTCAGCCTGCTCATATGTGGATCTATTCTTAGCGCATTTTTTTTTGAGATGGCTCTTCATTTTTTTTGGCAAATTCCTATTACTATTAATACTACTTGTTTCCCATTTATGCTTTATCTCTTGTATGCTATTTGCGTTGTCAAAAATCGTTGACGAATTGTGTTTTTTTTTACCATCTGCGCTCAATCCAAAATCACGTGAACTATGATTTCGAGACTCTTCGACCATCAATATTTCCATTTTTTTTGTGTCCTCAACCATTTTCTCAATTTTTAACCGTGTATTATCCTCAATATCATCAATGAGCATCAAGCCTGCTAAACACGTCGAAGGTTCTGGTGCCTTTACCCGATTTTAGCAGCCGCCGCTTTACGACGTCTATACACAATATAACTTTCTTCCATGAGGACGAAAGAGAACTAGAGCGCTTAAAATAACATTTCGTTGTTCTAACGCCTGATTTTGCTTGCGAGACGAAAATAAAACGGAGTCTCCTCCCTCCACGCATAATCTCACGTTGTATCCAATACCATCACTCAATCAGCAGAGTGCATACGGGATATTCAAATATTACAAGTACATCTCACTGATTTTGTCGGAAAATACGCAGTTTTAACATTTTTGAGATGAAAAACAGGATAAAGACGATTTTGTTTTCCCCCTTACTCACATAACAAATTATTGCTTTATGTTTTTGCACTGATGTAGAGCTCTTGAGGGCCATACGTTTTGAAAATTTTATCAGAATGTAATATTTTATAACCGATCACAGAAAATTTTGTGTATACCATTATACCATTAAGCCATTTCCCTTTCAGGGTAGGCGTGACACTACCCGATTCGGGTAGTGTTTCTAGGTGAATAGTTTTCTTGTAGTTATAAATAACTACAAGTTTGGGCTCACCACACCCATAATATGCCAACAGCACGCAATATTCTCGAATGGTCACCCATCCAAGTACTAACCGCGCCCAACGCTGCTTAACTTCAGTGGTCTTTATCCAGTTTTTTCACTCTCAGGATAAAAATAAGTGCTTCGATAGAAGCATGCGTTTGAATAATATGAACTTAACAACATTAAAAAATAATGATTTTGAAAATTTTCTATCAGTTTTTAAATAATTAAATCCTTTGTAAATGGCGATGGACCTAACGCCGTGCATCTTTGTCTGGTATTATACATAAGAATAGTATTATAAATAAAAATATAGACCTCTGTAGGTGATTCCTAAGGTTTTTGGCGCGCAGAAGCCTAATCCATTGCACACAGTGTTCCACCGAATCAATGTTTTGAGATATTTTGACTAAGGGTACCAAAATTGCAATTTTTAAACTGAAAAATCCAAATAAATATTATTGGCAACCTGTATTATAAAAATACCATTTTTCGCGATCTAAAATTTTTTAAATAAAACTATTGTCATATGGAATCACTTTAGGATGTCCCCAATGAATTCATTATGGGGGTACTAATATTTTACTCATTTTTTTTTATTCAAATGCATTGGGGTACATCCTGAGGACATCCAGGAGTGATTTCATATTCCAACAACTTGATCAGAAAATCAGCTGGAGACATTAACTGCTCAGAAATTGGGATTTCTATGTCTTATCTATATAAGGGGTGAAAAAACTGCCCCCACAATAATTGCAAAGACTTGTTATGAATGAAGTTGTTTTTCCGAGAATTTTGGGCAAAGGGTTCGGTTTTAGCACGCCAAAAATCTTCGCAATCACCTAGTAAGAACTCTGGGTTTGAAAAAAGTTTTTGTTGCAGGCCTGTGTAATATCTCCACTTGTTAAATACTTGTTAAAATCCTAGAATGTGCGACGAATGTTGAAAATAATAAATATTTAGTATAATTAATTCATTTAGTTTGAATTCTGTAATATTTCGAATTATGTGAATACATTTAGATACTAAATTTCAGGGTGAAAATTGCAAAACCTTAATTTTTTCACAGAAATAGGTGTACTGTACATGGAGAACATTTTTGTTGGAAAAATGACTAAAATACGTTACAATGTATGGATATAGGGATAATTTGTATATTTTAATACAGTAGTAGCAACCAATATTTATATTTTGATAAGATATTTTCCTATTCGATAATAGCAAGCATGAACATTTTCTGTACTAAAATCTGAGGTAGAAAAAATTAGTAGACAAATTATTAAATAATACAAAAAGAATAGAAGTAATTGAAGGGTGACAGTGCCGAACTTTGGAAGTTCGTTTCATTGGCTTACAGGGGCGGCGGAACAGTTCCAGGCCATATGTGGAATTTGAAATCTAGGAGAAGGGTGGAGAGGGAAGGGGAGAGGGGGTAGTGCTTTTTCAACAAAATTCATTTCAGTTCATACATTGAACTATATTTTCATAAGGTAAAAAATTTATATAGGACTTTTTGCGAAGACTGTCGCGCGAAAATTTGAAACGCTTTGGCATGTATTCTGAATGCACGAGTGCAATGCAGTCGTAAATTGTAAAAGAGTGAACCAAATTTTTTTGAGAAGGGGTTTCGAGAATCTCCGATCCCATATGTGGATTTTCAGCATATGGGAGAGCTCATATGTGGATTCTTCAACACAAGCAACAGGTGTTCCGCCGCCCCTGTTGGCTTAAACTAATTGTTTTGACCTAACTTGTGTCCCTTTAGAAGATTATAGTCCAGTTCAGTTCTAGCACAAAAAATATTAATTAAAGCTTTCTTACAAGATAATACAAGTTTAAATAAATCATGATTTCCACAACGTCACCCTCAAAAATCGATATTTTATAGAGCCGGGCGAGGGCTGCAAATAGTAATTTGATTTTTTTACAGAATATGTTGAAGTTATACGCTTTTTTTGTATCTCAGGTCCGCCCTTTTAGGGGTCACGTCGGCCGTGTCGTAAGGGTTTTCTCAGAAGTGATTGCTCCTTTCAGAATGTTCCTTTTACGGTTTATTAGAGCCAAAAAGTACTTGAAAGTTCTTTCTTTCTTTATTTGAAATTAAATCTATTCAACTTATACAGCATTTTGTATTTAGGGTAAATGTTTTATTAACGGATTTCCGCCCCTTTCATGAAAGATATCTCAGAAACGGTTGTTTCCCTCTAGATGTTCGTTTTAGCGTTAGACAGAGCATACAAATAACAAAAAAGTCCTATCTTACTTAAAAAAATCAAACGCATATAATTTATACAGCTTTTAGTATCCCACATAGAATTCGCCAAGGGAGGCGCTTCGTCGCGTTTACAGAGGTTTCCTCTGAGGTAAGTGTAGAGAAGATTTTTTTATTGGCATTAGGGTCGATAATATTTTTTTTGTGTTCTGAAATTAACTAAAACAATATATATTTATTTGTAATTAGAATAAAAATGAGCTTTCTTATGTTTCGTCCCGGACTGACTCACTGGACTCGTCAGTAAGGCTATTTGAATCAGTCCTACCTTATACATTTTTATTATTATTATTATTATTATTATACCATTAAGTCATTTCCCTTTCGGGGTAGGCGTGACTCGCTTGGTGAGAAAATGAGTAATGTGAGGAAGGAGGTATAGATTTTTTAGATTGATCTAGAATTTTCGTGTTATTTAAATAATACGTTCGTTCCTCAACACTGCTCCGACCCAGGTTGCTGATCAATCTCTCTAGCGATCACCCCAAGTGAAGAGCCTCACAACGTCGTCATGTGAGATTCCGCACTTGGGCCCATTAGTATCCAAGGTTAATTGTTTCAGGCGCCGTTCACTCTACTGACACTCTCTTTATAAACTATTCGTCGCCACACTTTTCTGTCCTGACATACTTCTCTAGCTTCCTTCACGTCCATGCGTCTTTTCTTAACTTAACTTATTTATTTCCCATATGTCAACTATTGTCTCTTTTGCACCACATTCTTTGAGGATTATTTCGTTTCTCACTTTGTCCAGCAGTGTTTTCTCGCATATGTTGCATAGGAAATTTGTGTCAATCGCGATAATTTTGCTCTTGTCCTTTTCTTTACAGGTCCATGTCTCTCTACCGCATAGTACAGTCGGTAAAAATATAGAATTATGTATCGCCATTTTAGCTTTTTTGATATGTTTCTACTTCTGATAATGAACCCTGCTCTACCGATAAACTTCTTACCCTCGCTTATGCACCTATCTAACTCCCCATCTATCTTCCCGTCACTAGTGAATAGGCTACACAGATATACGTACTTATCAACATATTCTAATCTCTCATCATTTAGGACAATGTTGCACATTGTTTTCTCACCTTTTCCTTCAAACACCATGATTTTCGTTTTATTTACGCTAATTTTGAGGCCTATGTTCTTCATGCTTGTATTGACTTTACTCAACATTCTTTGCAAGTCTTCGATGGATTCTGCCATAACAACCTTGTCATCTGCGAAAGCTAACCCACGTACCCTCACTGTCTCGAGATGTACACCTTCTTCATAGAAGAGGGCCATTCTCAGACACTTGTCCATAAATATGAGAAATAGCTTCAAAGACATCCTTGTTTAACGCCTTGCATAATATCGAACCAGTCACTCAGTTTCCCATTTACCCTTACACTTGCTTTGCTACCTGCATATATTGTTTATATTGCTCGTAGGAGCCATCCATTGACTCCGTACTCTTTGAGGACTTCCCAAAGTTTACTTCTATTTACCTTGTCAAATGCTTTTTCTAGGTCAACAAATGTAAAGAAAACTTTCTTCCCTATTCTCAAAATTTTTTCTGTAATCTGTCTTAAGCTAAATATTTGATCTGTACATAATCTTCCGGGCATAAATCCACTTTCGACTTCCCATATCTTTTCCTCTGTTATTTTAATTACCCTACGAATAAGTATTTTTGAATATATTTTACTTAAGGTACTTAATACACTGAGAAAAATGGATTATACGAACTGGATAATAGAATTGAAGAATAATACAGCGTAAAGAAAAGTATATTAGCGCGTATAATCTATAATATTTTTCTAATATATGAAAGATGTTACCAAATATAATCTCTAGATGTTAAATTCTTATAATCTTCAGACATTAAATTGTAACATCTCAGATTTTAAAATATCCAGGCGTCTGTGTAGTCTCAGATGGTACATCACATCGTGGCGCGTATCATATGCATCCGTTTGCATTAAAACAAGTAATAATTAGGATATAAAATGATTATTTGTGCTAAATCACACGTGATTTAGATTTTGAAAATGGGTAAGTTTATATATTTCTTTTCCTTACACATCACTGCCACTTGTACAAGTGACAATGTCATCCGTCAACGACTCATTAATGGTTTCTGTCCTTCGTTCATGATTCAAGTTTTGTTTTTGTTTTAAACATTTTGAAGTGTTTGATATAATTTTTAAAAAATTTTTTCTTTATTTTTTAAGTGAGATTACAAATGTATGAATTGTTTTGATATTTTCACCATCACAATATCAGCAATAAATATTTTGACTGATGAGGGCTGACACAGCAGCCGAAACGTTTCGACAAATTTTAAATTGAAATTGGACGAATTTTATTGATTTTGACCTATCATTTGGAGACTATTTTGACACATCTATTTCTTAATATCTATAGATTGTAGTTCTAATAATCTGGATCGCTGTCCCATAGTTAATAGTCCAAGATTATATCCGGTAAAATATTTTTTATTACCGGGTATAATCCATTTTCCTCAGTGTAGGCTGATACCTCTGTAATTACTGCAGTTGGTTTTATGTCCCTTTCTTTTGTATATTGGTACGATAATCGCTTTTCTCCAATCGTCTGGGACTTCTCCCATCTCAGTACATGAATTTTTCAATTCGCAAAACCTGTGAGGTATGTACTCGCCACCGTATTTGAGCATTTCAGCGCTAATACTGTCTACACCAGCAGCCTCACCGTGTTTCAAGTTATTGATTATTATATCCCTAACCTCAGTGACACAGATTTTTTCAATTGAGTTTTCTGATGCATTGTGTTCTATATTGCACTTCTGGTGCTCTATGGATTCATCTCCTAATAATTCTTTCAAACAGTCTTTTAAAGCGTATAATATCCCCTTTGTATCATATATATAGCATTTCACCTTTGCTGTTTCTCATGCTGACAAACTCGTCTGTTTTTACTTTCCTTCACAGATTTAAATATCAGTTTCTTGCTTCCTTCAAAGTCGTTTTGTATTTTCTTCTTTTCTTCTGTTATGATTTTATCTTTACTTTCCTTCACTCGTCGTTTGACTTTCCTCTTTATGTCTCTATAATCATTTGTAAGTCTATTTCTCTCCTCATCGCTAAGACCTGTGATGTTCAATGTTCTCTTGTATGCTTTTTTCTTTTCTTGTCGGGCTGCCTGGATTTCATCATTCCACCACGCATCACCAGACTTTTTGCCTACAACCGCCATACCACACACTTCGGTCGCAGTTTTAACAATGATATCCCGTAACATAGTCCATGCGCCCTCCTTATCTTTATTGCTTATAAACACCTCCCAAGTTGTCCTATCTATGCGTTCGTTTATCTTATTCTAAAAATCTATTCGCACTTCCGGTTTCTATAATTTATCTAAATTCATTACAATGTGACTGATTCACATAGCGTTACTGACGAGTCCAGTGAGTCAGTCCGGGAAGAAACATAAAAAAGCTCATTTTTATTCTAACTAAATATAAATATTTTTTTTTTAAAATTAATTGCAGAACACGAAAAAAAATATTATCGATCCTAACGCCAATAAAAAAATCTTCTCCACACTTATAATACTTGAGTCCATTAAAAACGATATCTTCCCTGGCGGACCGAACGAACGGAGCGGATACGCTACAGCGTATGCTTATAGTATCCACATCGTATCCTCTCTGTATCATGCAAGAAAAAAAATGAATGATTACTGCACTTAATTTTCGGTTGTTTTTACACAATTGCACGCACAGAGTCTTACACATATGATCGCACGCTCAAACGCTTTGAAAAATCGCCCACGCTGGGGAATCGAACCCTACCTAACTACCTAAAACCTGTTCTAAAACCTAAATCTAGCGCACGCGTTAGTCGAGTGAGCTACGGAACCGCTTAGATTTTTCTGACAAACTCTCCGTTAAGGGGTTTCTCTGAGAAAAACGTGGCCAGCTAAGAAATGATAATAAATATTTACTTACAATTTTGTAAATTAATCTCTTACAGATGATATCTAATATTTTGTAACGAGCTTGGTAAAAATATTTTGCTTAGAAGTATTAACTCACACAGTAAATATATTATTAGTAATTTATATGCATTATTATAAAATGATTGAAAGTACATATTTTGTATTATTGAAAATTAAGACGCAAGATTCATTTACATAACTGATATATAAATAAAAAATAGTTCAAACATCGTAATAATATATCAAATGCGAAATCGAAATCACTATTTTAAGATGAGACAAACGTAGAATAGTGATTCAAATTTAAATTTTTTGCAAAAATAAAATTTTTCTCATGAGATATGAGGATGCTGAATTAGAATGAAAACTGTTTAATACAAAAAAAAATTATTAGGTTCCGAGAATCTAATATTAAAGATCGCGATATCACAGTAGTATGGTAGATTTTATTGTTGTTAATAATCTGAAAAAATGAGAAAATATATTTTTTTTTTCCATTAAATGATAGTAATTTCTACAAATCTAATGTGAAAAGGTTAAAAAAATTATTACTGCGGTAAAATTGGAAATCAATTTGAACTAAAATTTTATGACAAATTATTTTTTAATTAATGTATCAAAAAATGATACGTCAAAAACAATGAATTATTCCACTAAAAAAAAAATTCTTCCAAATAATATAATATTTGAAACTGGGTGGCTTAATAAAGTACGACCCTAGTCATTTTTAGTGCTTTAAGAAATTAAAAATATCATAAGCGGGAAATTCCACAGTAAAAATAATGTAAAAAAAGTATTCTTTTTCATATAATTCTTCAGAATATTTTTAAATTCTGAAAATTTTGTACAAAACAAAAAAACAGTATTAAAGTATAATGTAGAGTTATTTTTTATTTTTAAAATTCACTATGTTTATTTATAATTATCATCTCAACTAATATTATGATAGAAGAGAAAACATTATAAAATAGTTTCTATTTTATAAAATATATATTTATATATTTTATATTTATTTTTTAACTTGAGACATCGAAATATCTCAAAAAATACGCATCCTATGAAAAAATTTCCGTAATAAAAACTTTTTATTTTCGAGGGGGAAAAGCAACTTTGAAATAATCCCCCCCCCCAGGAGGCAGGAATGGGGGTAACTTTGTAATTAAAAAAAAAAATTCGAATAAAACTTACGTATTTCATAAAGGAGAATCTGAATCTGTGATAAAAAATTGAAGTTCCCATTTGAAATTACAAAGTTACCCCCGCTCCTGCCTCCTGGGGGTGGGGTGGGGTAAATTTGTTCAAAGTTGCTTTTCCCCCACAAAAATAAAAAGTTTTTATTACGCATATTTTTTTCATAGGATGCGTATTTTATGAGATATTTCGATGTCTCAAGTTAAAAAAAACTACCCTGTATATATATATATATTTTTTTTTTGTTGGTAAAATAGTTGTTTTACTGATAAGCAAGTTATAAGTCGTCCTTCTTTATTAATTTCAAACGGTCATCCTAAAAAATGTTGCGGAGGTGGCCTACACGTTTCTAGTTGTGCCACTGAACTCACTTACAATTTCAAATAGTAAGGCTGACAATCTCGCGCAGTGCTTATTGCAATGCGAAAGAGGAGATCGAACTCACTTGCAAAAGTCAAACTCACAATTCTTTGCTTACTATGAGAATTAGTTATTCATACAGTTTACATGTTCAAATGTACTATTTCAAATAGTTATTGAAGCTACTTGTTCTAGTAATCTTTCTTTTTACAATTTGAAATAGTAATGCTGACTTTAAGGTTTTGTATATTTTAGATCACTATCTCATTCAGTATCAAAAACGATTTGAATTGTTTCTTGTACAATGCGAACAAGTAAACTTCAAGTTAACAATACATAAAAGTGAATCTAAGTATGTGCTTTTTTCCGTGTATCCTTATAGTATCCACATCGTATCCTCTCCGTATCATGCAAGAAAAAATCATTAAAAAAGAAAGATTAACATTTCACTTGTTGAAATTCGGATTCTACGTGAAATTTTGAGTTAAAAGGTCACAGAGTAATCGCAATAGTTTTTCTTGCAACATTAAAAACTTTAAAAATATATAATACTTATCGATGACATGCGCTGAAGGCGACTTCAAACGCATCGTCGTTCAGTAGCAGTTAATAGGCGTTATCCGAATTTCAACAAGTGAAATGTTCATCTTCCTTTTTTAATGAGTTTTTCTTGCATGATACGGAGAGGATACGATGTGGATACTATAAGGATACGCCGTAGCGTATCCGCTCCGTTCGTTCGGTCCGCCATGGTTTCGATAAAACAGCAAAGATGTCATCTAACTATTTTCTCTGAGATAGTTGCTTTTTTCTAGGCGTTCCTTTCTATGTCTTTCTGTACAGGTACACTAAAAAAATTTCTTACGAATTTCGTATGAGATGCCGTTATAATTTTCGTAAGCGAATTTTTCATGTGATATCGGCATGAAAGACGATGCATTTTTTAAATAAAATATGGCGATTATTATAGTTTAACTTCACACCAGTTTCTATCCTTTTTAAAATAATTGAAATCTTTTTATTTTTTCACAAAAATCTTCATAGGATTAAACAGGCAGAAAATGACGAGAAGGCCAGCAAGTCATCTTCGTTTCAGATGAATCTTGGCACACTTGTCCATTCCATAGTCCATACAAATCTCTCGTGTGTACCTCCTGGGGATCCTGAAGTTGCTTTGCTCTAGAAGCATAGATTTTCAGGTCATCAATATAAAATACATGAGAGACCTGATGCCCGCGATGATTGGTCTCGCCGCAGAGGTAGCCCACGAGAATAGCTTAGTGCGAGAGATAATGGCAGAACTGTGATGAAAGAAACGAGAGAGCTCACGGTTTTGTCCTGAAAGACGCCCTTTTCTAACAAAATTGGTTTAATCAAAAACTTAATTGATAGATGTATTAAACTTAGTCATGTTAACTTTCGGAGTGAACATTTTAATAAAGAAACGTTACAATTAAATGATTATCCGCTGCCACTCATTGAGTGTTATAAAAGAAAGAGTTCATGGAATCCATAACTGTTGTAACAAAACTAAGAATCAAAAGTGGTTGTTTAATCACAAAATCAATGATGAAGTCTTAACTCTTCCATACATTCAAGAATTATCTGATAGAATTAGAGGTTCTCTTAAAAAGTTTAAACATTAATATTTATTTTAGAAATAGCTATAAATTAGAAATTTGTTTCATTAATGAAAAAGACAATGATTCAAAAGAAGGAAAGGAGCACAAAACAGCTGGTGAAATCGGTAATAATAAAACTGGTCTTTTGCCACATGTGTGAACATGTAGCCAATTTTTTTAGTTTGGACAATTCAGCAAAAAAGACAGAATTTATACGTTTTGAGGCGAATTAACATTTTTGAATGCGCGTGAATTCCGTTTTCTGATTCGATTAAACGAATTGAGACGCATTTAGATGAATTGAGACAGCGCGAATTGAATGCGTGTGAATTCGTATGAATGCGTGGTCAAGGTCAATTCGAAAAAAATTAATAAAAAGTACATGCGTCGAGACCTGAACCAGTGATCCCTCGTGTATCAGTCCACAGTGTTTCCACTGAGCTACGGGACAATTTGCTTAACATTTACAATGAATTTTATATGATCGTCCAAGGAAAGATCTGAAAAGTTTTGTTGAATCAATAAAATATTTTGTTATTTTAACAAAAAAATTCAACCAAAAACATTCATTGAAGCAAACAAATTTGGTAGACTGAACCAAAATTTTGTTCAATTGACCAAAATGTTTTCTGATATCAACCAAATGCAGTCAAGAAAAAGAATTTGTTAAATAAATGAATGAAAGCAACGAACAGAGGCAAGGGACGAATTGCAGGGTATTGTCTGATGACCTTCGATCGCAGGTATCGTAGCACCTTTGACGGTCACCTGCTCTTTACTTGGAATACCAGTGATAAGGCGACGGAGTGGTCTTAAGTAGAAGACAGGGGCAACAAAGGCTTTGTGGAGTCCCCGGTAATCGTCGGACAGGAGTTACAGTTTGGGCCCGGCCTCTCGTTGTATCAAGTCGCCCACGTTATATTTCAAATGGAAAGAAATATTTCTAATAGTCTTGGTTTCCGGGCTTTGTTTAATAAACGACTCCTACTCCCCGGAAATATTAAGCTAACATGAAGACAATTTTTTTCTGGATGTTCTCTGAAATATTCTGAATTCTTGTAATTCTTTTGAACTCTTTAAGCTGTCCTGAATTCTTATAATTCTCATGATACCGTTGAATTATTTTAATAATGTTTAGTTGTCCTCAAATAATTAGAATAGTATTTTAATATTTTAATTTTAATCTAACTGTAATTAGTAATGTAATTGTACCTCACTGGTACACACATAAACGGAAAAAGTGTAACATTTTTTTGGGTGCATTTTTCTCTGTGGACACACCTATAAACAATTTTTTATGACGCCCTTGCCAATAGGTTTTATATGACATTATCTATTCATGATTTCATCTATTCTTTACTAATTAACGAACACAGTTAAAAGGGTTCCCTGCCGATGAAACAGCACTGAAACGGCACTGGCGAACGGCACTGGGCCGCCAGTGCCGTTTCAGTGACTGTTTCTGCTGATTTCGGCACCTAAACGGCACTGAGGGTGATGCGACGATCATATAATGGTTCTATTGTATTCATCACGTACCGGACAGGCAGAGTGGTTTACAGCAGTTGGCCGCTACCAACCCGAATCCCTTTTTAAAATTTTCTTCAAATTATTAACACTTTTTTTTAATTTATGAATTTTCTCATTATATATATTTTATACTTATAAATTATATACTAATATACTATTCTGAAGTTGAATTCGAAAATGTTGTCTGTTTTGGCGTATCTCATTCCATTTACGAGATAAAATATGTTCATTCCAATTTTAAACTTTTCAAACAAAAAAGTTAGATATCTGAACTTATCGAAACCCGTAAATTCTGAATTTCTAACTTTCGCAGACGTAATTTCAAAATTTCACAAATTTTAATTTTTCATTTTTATCCCTTTCAGCTAGTCTACTTGGTAGCCTATTCGCAGGTATAAAGGGAACTTCTGCAGGCATTTAAAACTGTAATCTGAGTAGCTTTAAACGAGCAGCACTCAAACGGCACTGGGCAGTGCCGTTTGAGTGCTGTTCCATCGGTAGGGTTGTCAGACGCTGTCGGCCAGGATCTTTGTCACAAATGACAATCCTGTTCAAAAAAGTATCTTGGAAATTGTTGATACATGCGTGCAAAATTAAAGATGCTTCAGCAATAATTAGACGATCAGTCATTGTTACGAGTAAATAAACGGATTCCCGGCAAAAATTCCTTCTGAAATAATTTCTTACTTCCAGACGCATACTCGTAATTGATGCACAGAAAAACGCCGATCCTCAAAAATACGTCAAAATCAGTGTAGTTTTGAGTTGTAACAAACATGAGCTTTGCAAGATTATTTTGAGAATCTGGGGGAAATTCATTATTTGGAGACAGTTTCTTTCTCATTTTGTGTATCATCGAGTGTTGGGCTGAATTCCCATCCACCTGTCAAGACGATTTTGTTTTTCGTTATGTGGACAAAATAATAATAATTCCTAATTTTTAATTTCTTTTCATTTCACAGCGCGTACTAGTCACATAAAATAAAATTTGTTCTCAGTTGTGCAAGTCTTAGGTTAGTCATGTCCGACACATGTCATGTCCGGCACATTGAAACCCTAGCGCTCGAAAAAATTCGGATTAAAGAATAGTACAATCACGAAGGAATAGTAAGGGGCCGTTCAAAAAATACTTAACGCTTTTTTCTGAAACTTCTGACCCCCCCCCCCCCGTCATGTAACGCTTTTTCTGTAGTAAGTGTATATAACTGTAACATGAGTGTAATGCTCGAGTTGCCCCCCCCCCCCTCCTAAAGGCGTTACGTATTTTTTTAACGGCCCCTAAGTAGAAGTATCCCTGTAAGCATGGCCTAATCCCAATAAAAAAATCTTTATGATTACAAAAAAAGATTCGAACTCTTGAAGCTAAAATCTCTTTCATTTGAAATTATAAAAACTGAACTGCAAACCAAAACACTTAAAGTGGAACTTTTTTGAATTTCAAACTTTTAAAATTAAATTGAAAAATGAATCGAAAAATTTATAGATATTCAATATTATGTCTTTTTACCACCAAACATTGTTTTGAAATCTATTTTGAATGTTCTCTTAAAATTATTATTTAAATAAAAAAACAAAAAAAATTTCCAGGAATCTTGCGAAAATTTTTGTATCATCTTGAAACCTCTCAAAATTCTTAAAATCTTTAAAATTTTATTTCAAAATTTTTAAAAATCTACATTTTGTTTTAAATTTTTTGGAATGTTTTCAAATTTCTAATTTTTTTTGAATTTTTTTAAAAAATTCGAAGTACTACTATTCACTATACTATTCACTGTACTACACATTCTTTGATTTGTTTTTATGAATTTTTCCGATAAAACGAATTTATTTAATTAATTATAAGTTTCGCGATGCATGGGGCTTGTCCGTGAGTAACCCAGTGCACATGCGCACTGGCGGTGGCCATGTCAACGATGTCAACAGGCGTTGGAAGTTTTGAACTTGTGTTTTGAAAAATTTTGAACTTAATAACCTACAATATTTTGTTCACTGAAATTAACTTTATCCCTTACTTACGTACTGCACAAATTATTAAAATAATGTAATTGTAATACTTACACTTTCTAGATCCTTTTCGTATTTTTTATGCCATTTTCCTTCTCGTTTTTAATTCAGTAATTATTAAGGAACGTGATATACACCCAACAAAATAAAAACATAAACGAACACAACCTACACATGCATCGAGATGTCAAAATATAACATAGGGGAGTGGGTATAACACGTGACAGCGCAAACAGCACTGCGCATATGCACGGCGTTGCTCACGGGTTTCTATTTGTGGCAAAGATTAACGAATTCTTGGACGTTGCTCGTCCCACCTCTGCTCACCAAATACATATGATATGATACCACTCCTTACCATTCCTTCATGAGTACAGTATTATGTATGTACTCACACGGGGCCTAATTAAATCGTCAGCACATTAAAAAAAATGATCACATATATTGACAAAATCTTACAAGTTTTAAGAATTTAAGGTTATGCTTGGGTTTTCTCAACATAAATGGATCATATTTTAAAATAAAAATCATGAAATATTGATCCTCTGTAAATCCGATTTTATTGAAATCAATTAAATACAATTCGGATCGTATATACTTTGAATGCGACACCTTGGCAAAAGCTAAACACACCAAAGAACTCCCAACTTCGATTCATGAGTTGCAATTAGGCCTGTCTTGTCTAACAGAACCCTAAAAGTTCTCCTTCCTCTCCTTCTACTCTGACGGAGAACCTCCGGCCTACACTTTTCTGTAATTAACTGCAATATCGGAGTTAGTGCGTTATTACGCCATGTGAAATTTCCCAGCAAAGAACCTCTGAGAAAGCATGGATCTACGAATACTGAGAGGAGGTTCGTTAGCCTCCGATAAAAGAACCGAGATCGGAGTAGATCTAATGCACCCAAGGATTACCCTCAGTGCCTGGTACTGCACCCTGTCCAGGATACTAAGTACAGAGGTACTAGCACATGCAAAAAGTGGGCACCCCATCCCAAGCAAGCTTTGACCAGATTTCTGTACACTAACTGCTGGGTGGATGGGTCAGCGCCCCACGAGACCTTTGCAAAAACCCGCAAAACATTGATCGCTCGGAGTGCATTGCCTGCAATGTATTTAATGTGCGGAACCCATGTAAGACGCATGTCCAACACAGCCCCAAGGTACATCAAGGTAGCTTGACAGATTATTGCCTGCCCATCAACTATAAGTGTCATCTCCTCCAGAACAACACGACCTCTTGTGAAGACACAAAGCTGGCATTTTGTAACGATGTAGATAGACCCAATGACTTAAGCCAGACCGAACGCAATATAACCGCACTTCTAAGAAGATGCAAGGCCGCCCCTATGTCCCGATTTTTGACCATCAATAACAGGTCATCTGCATACTGCCAGGCCCTCACTCCCCTCGGGAGAAAAGCCTCAAGCCTTCCAAGATCAAGGTTGAATAGGATTGGACATACCCCCCCCCCCCCCCTGAGGAACCCCTACACCAGAGATCCTCGGATCCTTGCTGTCAAGAGAAGAAGAAAAGCTGCCTTTTAGCAGTCTGAAACGAAACAAAATTTAAGAGTGTAACAGGGACACCCAATTCCCTGAGATTATCTATGAGCACACCTGGGAGAACTGCACTGAAGGCTTCCTTTATGTCAATAGCAAGTGCCAAGGTAGTTTCCGCCTCATTCAGACCCTGGATCACCTCAGTAACAACTGAGACCACACAATCAAGAGCCGATCTACCTCGTCAAAAGCCATACTGAAACCTAGGTATCCAGTTCCTCTTCTCAGCCATAAACTCCAACTGCCTCTGAAAAAGCCTCTCAAACAGCTTTCCCATACAGGAGGTCAGAGATATTGGCCAAAATCCCTTGCCAGTAGGTTTTGGAATGAAAATCAACAGTGTGTCCGTCCATACATCCGGGTATATAGAAGACGCAAACATCCTATTAAAGAGGAGATAGATAAAGTCCAGAACACTAGTGAAGAAGCCCCTTATGATCTCATAAGTAATACCATCCAACCCCGGAGAAGTCCTCACCTTACAAGCTTACCTTCCAGCAAGCACTTTATGCGTAAGCCATAATTGCAGGCAAAGAATTAATTTCCTCCATAATTACAACAAAAGGAAAAGCTTCTGAATTTTTTTTTAATTTTCAGTTTAACACCAAATAGAAGGGTTCTTCAAGAAAACAATTTAAAATGTTGAAATCCAAACCATGACCAAAAATTCAATTCATATTTAAGCACTGAAAGCGGAAGCAATTTATGGCCCAAACAAAAGTAGGCAACGATACTACAGGGATAAATTAAGAAGGAGGCATATTAGAGAAAATGGAAAGACTAGGAGCGGCTATAAGCACCAGATACACTTCAAAATAGTTTATACGATACCAGCTTGCGTTGGTGAGTGATATTCAAAGTCAAAACATGGCAACATTGCAAGCAAAACAGAGATTATAGGTGACCTTAGCACATGCAAAAGATTGACAGCAGAGATAAAGCATGAAGGTTTCCAATGAATAATATTAGAGTTGTGTTAAAAACTCTGAGAAACAGCCAATATTCTACAAGCTGCACATTATTAGGCCACATTATCACTAAACTCCAAGGCACATTCAAGAGAGTAACGTAATTCCAAAAACTGATTGTGCTTTTCACAAGAGGAGAGACATCTGCTTACACCTAGCCACTTTCCGGAGTTTCAAAAAAGAAACTTTGGACCTCTTTATATTTCCATATCACTGTTCATTCATTTCAATTCAAGACCATTTAATTTCTTATAAATAATTCCAAAATGGCGAGACATAGCACGCCACAAACACTCCAAAAAGTATCATAAAGACAGGAGAAACACACAAAGCGAACCGCTCACCTCGAGCACTCGAACGAATGTCCTATTACGCATTTAAGTCTATTATTGGGTTTCCTCAACAGAAATTGATAATATTTGGAAAAAAAATCACTAAGTAATAATCCCCTGTAAAAACAATTCCATTAAAATCGATTTAATGCAATTCGGATCGGACTCAGTAAGAAGGAGTTGATTGGAACGCATGGAATGGCACTTAAAGAAACGGACATTATAATGCTTTCAGGTGAGTACCAATTGCATTTTGGTCCGAAATGCCATTGAATGCGTTTTACTGTATAAAACTCGCCTCATTTCAATCATTTTGAATGCGCACAAATGTAAAGGCATTAAACTGACGACATGGTAATTCTATTAAGGAAATTTGCATTAATGCCATTTAATGCGGCTCGATAACCCACCAACTTAAATGCCATACAATGCCTTTGAATGAACAAAGTATCGACTAGGATCAATGGCATTTAATGCTGCTCGAAGTTCTGTCGCAGTTTTAATTCACACCAATTCTAAACATATAGTTCATATAAACTCCATCGGAGGGGTGCTCCAGCTGACAACAGTTGGTGTTCATGGCGTACGGGAACGCAGCCTATCAAAATGAAGAAAGTTCTGTGAAACAAATTGTTTACATGAGTCTATCTGTATTGTTCTTCTGAGACTTCTTTTTGTGTGATATAATATAAATTTTGTGTTTCGCATTATAAACATTATAAACATCACAATGATATTCAAATAAATAAGACAAACAATAATGTTCTGAATATTTATGAAAGATATAATGTAGCAAGCTGGGACGAACAAGATTGAACGCAAGATGTAATATACGTATTAATCACCCCGCGATCATAATGCCCACCTTGAAACACATTTTTTCTTTGTAGCAAAGCCCTGGGCTTAATTTTATATTTATTTAATAGTCTGTTGTGCAAAGTCTCGAAAAATACAATCATTTGATAATAAATTGCCCGTAAAAAGTTTGGTAAACTTGTATAAAGAATAACCATTACATTACACATATGATGAAGAAACATAACACAAAACTGACCACACACATCCGAAGACGCACTTTTTAATTGCGTAGTATTCCACCTGAACAATGTGCGATTTCCTCGCAGACGATAAAGATGCTAAAGGATAAGAGGCGCCAATCCATAGCTGTCAAAGTACGTTCCTGGATCATTCTTACTCACGTGTATGACAACTCAGTGCGATCCTGGATTCTTTGCTTCGTCAAGGTTTGCAACTATAAAGGCCGGTCTTATTCAGATTTTCGGAATTCCATCCGCTGGAAACACCCTAGTCGTACATGCTGGTATAGTCCGAATTGCTTGAAAATTCGCTAAACTGTATATCCCTTTTTTGCGATTGACCAAGCAGTGGTAAATTTTTCAATAAGTGATTCGCTTCAGTCAATGTTTATGGCTCTTTGATTTGGTCCACTGATCTCTCACTGTTGCCCTCAATCGTCCGCCATATCACCGACTCTGCTTGAGGTTGACTGATTGTTAAAGTTTTGATTTTGTTGATTGAAGACGAGCTCTGATTTCGGTTAGCAGCAACTAGAGCCAATTCTTTGGCCATAAACTGATCTTCGAGACTTCGGAATCCTGGAATATCTATCACGTAGTCAATTTCCTCTTCTCTGTAAGAAAGTTGATGTGATGGCAGAGTTGGTGAGAAACAGTTTGGTATTGACATAAAAAGAGAGAACAGTACGAGGTAATTAATCAACGCGGCAGTTTCCGGTGAAATAAGCGCTGATAAAAACTCGCATGTTTGCTCAGGACTGATGCTGATCATCTAAACAGGTGTTGCATGAAGCAAAATTATTATTCATGATCATAGATTCTGGTAATTGAACGTTCGATGTTCTCCTTTTAAGTCAACAGTAACTTGTCTGGATGCGTCTGTTTCTAAAACGTGATTATATTCAACGTAAACAATGCAGCTTATCGTCTTGACAAGTGCTTCTTCGAATCTTACCTCGATGCGAAGACTACCATGTTTTACCAGATTCCACTATGAACAAAAAGTTGCAGATAGGTCAGGTGTACTTTCATTTAGAAAATGAATACCAGTTTCTGAAAATAGAGTGTGATAAGCGTCAACATATAGAAGTTCTTTCGTAAACTGTGGCTGTAATATTTTTAAAGGGAATTTGCGTTACGTTAACGTAAAGGAATAAGAAGTTAATTTTATAATTTTTAAAATTAAATGGGTTGAGGTCGTTATTCCCGTTGAATGCTCTATTTTCCACAAAATCGATCATAACTTTTTCAGGTAACTCTCCGAGAATCACGTTGTTTATAGTATCGCCGTAAATTCCAGCATGTAAAGTGAGCGTCTTGACTTCGAACCTTGTTATTGGATATTTTGCCGTTCCTTGAGAAAGAGCTTTTGCGTTTCCAACTAGAACTCCGGGGCTTATTTTGGACCTTCGAACTAAAAGAGTCGCTTCCATGATATGTAGACTGCACTCGTTGGTGGGATCCATGAAGTAATATGAGTCCTTTGTTAAAACAAAACAAAAACGCATTTCGATATGGTCCCTTGTCTCGCCTGCAGCAGAAAATCCTCGTCGGATGTCGAAACCTGTACGTTCTGTTAATAAATCCTTCATTTTTCCCGCAGTGTCGGCATACCATAGGACGCTCGTTAGATGAATCTTTTTTGCGGCTGGTCCATAACTGAGTAATATCTCGATGTTTGGAGAGGATACAAGTTTTTAGTTGAAGTATACGTCCACCTGATTGAACATTAAATTAAGTAGATTGTTTACCGGTGCGTCTGTGTCCTAATCAGTGGCATTTGTCGAGGTTTTTCTCTGGAGCTTGTAACTAGACTTTCACACTGAGCCGTGACCAGGAGTAAGGAAATCTATGGGAGAATTTTCCACGAGTGTAAAAAGGACATTACTCAATTCCACTTATTTCAAAAAATATTAATAGTTTGATTTTTTTACCAAATAAACTCCCACGTTTCCGTTTTCTTGTTACCTTGATTCTTCTCTTTTTCTTTGTTTTCTTTTTCGTCTTTCTGTTTTTACTACTCTTTTTATTATTTTTCGCTTTACTTTGACGGATTCTCTTGACTCATTCTTTATATTTCTCTTACGCTTTCCTCCCGCGATACGCGATCCACTGCGCGTGCTATTCAACTGAGTGTTCAATTTATTTGCCGCGATTTTATAACCAGATACACTCATAAGATTTTCAATTTTGTCCATTGCTTGTCTCTTAAGATTCTGTCCAGGCACCTTGAAGCGGTTATTGAAAGTATATTCAAGAGGAGTCTGGTTGTTAACATCGTTTAAAACGTTAATTCCTGCGCGTAAAGCTTCCCTGCCAACTGTACGTGTACTGCGCGCAAGTTTTGGTAAAACTCAATTAAACAGGCCTGCAAGAAAACTTCCAATTCCATGTCCTGCTGATATCTCAAACCGACTACAGTGGGAGAAAATTCCATTTTTCGGTCACAAATCTATAAAAACTAGAAAAAGCAACAAATTTTAATAAAAATTAGAGAGTATGTATGTTTGTATGTATGTTTATTGTCTTTAAGAATACAAAATTCTGTCACAAGGGAGAGCCAATATTAACTAAGTATAAAAAAAAATAAAAATATATAAAACTAGGAGTTAAAAGTGTATATACAAATATTCAATTCTTACTGGTTACGCTCTACAGATGTTAGTGATCATTCAAATAAGGAGAACGCCCTAATTTTCAAAAACGTATTTATATAGTTATATATTGTACGGAGAGTCGCTGGATTAGTATAAGATAGCAAGAGATGTAAATTGTCCCCGTCAATCATGTGTAAGTGACGCAGATTGTGATCTCTAATGGACGAGTAAATTTGACATTTTGTAAGGATGTGTAGGAGATCCTCCTTTTCACCCAGATTACACAGTCGACATATTTGTTGTGGGTCTATCACAGTAGTACCAACTTTTGAGGTCAGCTTAATGATGAATTTGGAAGATATCCTAAGCTGGATAAAAATGCGTTTAAAATGAAACGGAGCTTTTTATAACAGATATTGTTGAGGTTGTGGATCATTGTACAAAATTTGTTTATAAATGGCACTAAAATTGCTATTTTCCAATCTTATCAAATCTTGAGAGAACATATATTCATTATATCTATTAACCATATCCACTATTTGACCTTTAAGCGTGAAACCATTTAGTTCAATTAAGTTGTGATTAATGCCCGCACCTTCCTACGGGGCACCAAACTTTTAAATTCGTTAAAATCCAGTTTATTTTCTATAAAAAATGAAATCATTAACTAAAAATTAATCGTTTTAGTTTTCTTATGTATACCTCATTTATTTTGAATGCAATAGTCAAGCCTTAGGCACCGGAGAGGAAGAAAATATCTTTTTGCAGTAAAAAAACGGTAAAAATCTTGAACCTTAACGGACCTTAATTAAACTTGCAGGGTGTACTCACAAGATGATCTAACTTTTAATTAATCTACAACTAAGCAGTGGCGAAATTCATACGACCTCTAAAATGGCTCTCAGATGATAAAATTCGTTAATTAATTAAAAATGTTTAGTTTTAGCAAGGTTATGGAATTATAATAACTGATTAAGTTATATAAGTGATTGATTAAATGACAAGAATTCAGAGGCAGAATTTCAAGACCCCAAAAACTTATGTGTCTTTTTTGGAAAAGTGACTGCATTCGATGGGCATTGGACCATTTTATTTTTTCGGATTTCAGCAATTTCCTTTGAGCTATATTATTTCCATGTTTTTCACAAATTTTCTCTATTATTACGTCCGCTTTAAGTTTATTGGCTTTTTTTCTTCCATAACCACATACACAACTGCTCGCATTTGATATTGGGAATTTCGTCATTTTTAAATCACACTAATGACACTCAAAGAAATGTCCTCTTGTGCCGAAATGATTTTCTTTCACACAAATGGCATTTTCTCTTAAATTTAAGGTTATCAGGACTTCCATTTGCCCCAAAACGTAGAAACAGTTATAAATACATTCAGAGAAGGAAACAAAAATCTCTGTAAAAATACACGTTAACTCATCTTCATTTTTTTGGTGCGAATTCCATCGTGCGTTGAGCACATTCGAGTGCGGTTAGCACTCGGATGAGCGACCGTTCATGATTTTTAGCTGGTAGAGCATTTCTGCTCTAGGAACAGACCTACGTAAAATCAATATAATATTTCTTTCAGAAAAAGGTCACATATTCCTTCATAAGTAACGGTTTCGTTATTTTTTTTTCATTTTTTCACAGTCCATGGAAGCTAAGATTGCAAAAAGTGGCAGCCAAGATTATCATAATTTTTTAGCATACATCTCAAGGAAGAAAGGTACAATAGCGTCATTCTGTTTAAATGCGTCTAACATAATAAGAAATATGTTGGAAGATTGTATTTTTTACTTATTTTAGCTTAAAAATCAACTTGACATTCAAGTACCATTTTGTAAACCAGAAAGTAAGTTCTTTTTCATTTCATGAAGGGCATTCTAGGTTAAAATACGAACATAAGCTTATAGACAAAAAATATTTAAGCCTTTCCTCGCTGTTGGGGAATGCTTTGAACTTAATCAAAAATTCAATACAGAAGTTACAGAAAAAAATACTGCTTTTTTTATAGTCTGTAGCCTTTGAGTTTTTCAAAAATCTAGTATGTCAAGTGTCTTTTAAATACTCCATACTATTAGGTCAATGGTTTAAATAGTCATTTTTAAAATGAAAGAAAAATCCAAAATTACATTTTTGGCCGAAATTTCCAGATTTCTCCCACTGTGCGACATAAACTTTTGATATATTGCCCCCTCCCACTTGTGTCGTATAATATTCCACGCAATGATTCATTCTCTTTTCATTACTTTTTCTCCTTCTTTTCTTTTGGTTGCATTCCCAACACATACACTGGATACAGACTTTTAATTTTTTCTAATCAATTCGGTTAAAAAGAATCGTGACAGTGAGAGAACTAAACTCAAGTAGTATTTATAGTATTTCTGTACGAAATTTAGTATGTAAAAGAGGAATGTAGTTAGGTGAAGCAAACTGCGTAATCTGTGTAGATGCAAATACGTAATTTTGAGTTGCAACAGGAATTATTGGCAAAAGTGGCGGGTGATTAGCAAACTGGGTATCATTAGATACCAACTTCTGCGGTGGGAAACCGAGAATGCGGTTCACGGTTCATTAAAAAAGAGTGACGGCAATTTAGGTTACAAGTATCTGAACAAATTTTTTGCATTTTTACGTAGCAATCTTCTTCTTCTCTGAAAATTAGTTTTACATGACCACGTCCAATCGGTGTATCGTTTGTGGCTTTAATGAGATCGCTTATCATTTTGTAAATACTGTCTCGAAAGAAAGAGACCAGCGGTTTTCTCCACACACCACCCAACAAGTTACTTTTATATTATTTTCTCATTTCGTTATTTTCAAGTTCATCACGTTCAGTGTTACTTTTCGTTACATAAGGTAGTGAAAACTTGTCCAGCAAGTTTTTTTCAAACATTTTAGCCTCTTGACTCTCACTATGCGCGTCATTATCGTCATCACCATCATTAGTCTCTTCTTCTACTTCCTTACTTGTTTTACTCACATTTGGGAAAAGAGCTACACGATTTTCCATTTTATTTGATGAATCTTGTCTGATATGTAGAAATGTTCGTGGCGATTGAATTTCCGCAAGACCTACTACCTAACGACCGTACAGACGAATCTAGTGAGGAAGTTGAGATGTCAAACGGGTGTTAGTATTATTTTTAAAATACTTTATACTGCTTTTACTCGTCAAAATTATATGAAATTGATCCTCATTCATTTTAAGACTTTGAGATCTGATGCTGCAAACCCAAGAGCTAAATTTATCCGGATAACCTGCCCACTTGACAAAATACTGTTGTTTAGACCCTCATTTCTGACTATTAGCGCTCATAAAAAAGTCCCTCAATACCTTGACCTGTAAGATCTTGCAATTCATAAACGCAAGTCGACTCCTTGCGTGAGCTAATTACGCGCTTTATTTCAAAAAACCTCTGTAGTCCATTATCTAGAGTTTTTGCTGATGCTGCCATACCAATACTCGATTTTCGTGCATTACTGTAAGCCTGGACAATATTTTGTAAAACATCAATATATCGATAAGTATTTTTATGTGTAAAATAACGCCACATACGTTTCTTGTGAGTGTGATTAAACCGCTCGACTGTTGCTGCTTTAATATTAGGATGACGTACAGTATGAGATATTATGTTACATTCTGATGAAACCCTGCTTAAAATGCCGGATAAGATCCGATAGAACCCGGATAAGGCCCTGATAGAAAACGGATAGAACTTTTGTACGGGTATATCCGGGCTCTATCCGGTTACTTATTTTCTATTTGGGAATCATTCGGGACTATCCGGGTTCTAAAGGGTAAAAATAACCTACAATTTATTTTGACAAAGTCGACAGAGTCCTTCTATCTGGGTATATCCGGGTCGTATCTGGAGCACGAATACAGAAATTGATTTCCTCTAAGTCCAAACTAGCGTCTATCCCGGTCTGTCAGGAACCAATCAGGTACAAGAGATCAATAAGTGTCAATCTATTTCGTTCGTCCCGGGATCTATCCGGGACATGGAACCAGAAATTGATTTCCTGCAAAGTCAAAAATTGCGTCTATCCGAGCATATCCGGGATATGACCAGTAAGTATTTGCACCGAAAAATTATAGTCTCGCAATGTACGCTTAGCCGGGTCCATCCGCGTCTATCCGGGGTACGAAATCCAAATATTATTTTTTGTGAAGTCAAAAAGGGCGTCTCTCCGGGTCTATCCCAGACCAATATGGGAGTATTTGCATCGATAAAGAGACCAAGTCCGATAAAGTATGTTTTATAGGGACTATCTGAGACCTATCCGGGATGTGGAACCAGAAATAGATTTCCTGTAGTCAAAAAGTGCATCCATCTGGGCTTATCCGGGATCTGACCGGTAGTATTTGCACCGAGAAATTAAGAAAGTCCCGAAATGCACATTTAATCGGGTCTATCCGGAATCTATCCAAGACATGGAACCAGGACTGAGTTTCCTGAGAAGTAAAAAATTTGGCAACTTTCGATCAAGCCCTGAAGTATCAGTCCTTCTCCACAACTGGAAACTTTTTTTTTTTTTTTGGGGGGGGGGGGCTTCCCCACTAAAGTAAAAGAAAATTTCGCAAGGCACTTTTGGACCACCCGAATGTTGACATTCAACTTCCAAGATATAATATTTCAAGTTCAAGTATTTTTTATCTGGAAGTATTTTTTTAACTTGAATTTTCAAATAAATTATTTGTAGTAGCTGCTTTTGCTTACACTTCCAGATTTTTACTAAATAATATTACTAAAAGAGATAAAAAAAGAGATAGAAAGATGGCGGAGAGCTACCCTGGTGGAAAAATCTTAGAAGAAATTTATCGAGAGGAACTGCTTGCAGAAAGAAGCAGACAAAGTCTGCTTCGTTCTGCAAATTCTCTGCAAATTAGATGTAACGGAGATTTGCAGGAAAAAGGACCATGTAGAGAGAAACATTTGCAGACAAATGCAGGGAAGCTCTGCTTTTTCCTACAATTTCTCTGCAAACTAGGTCTTACCGAGATTTGCAGGAAAAGGACTTAGAAGAAATCTGTCGAGAGGAACTGCTTGCAGAAAGAAGCAGACAAAGTCTGTTTCGTTCTGCAAATTCTCTGCAAATTAGATGTAACGGAGATTTGCAAGAAAAACTACCATGTAGAGAGAAACATTTGCAGAGAAATGCAGGGAACCTCTGCTTTTCCCTACAATTTCTCTGCAAACTAGGTCTTACCGAGAT